>CM023202.3:37814084-37871377 GCA_004115045.4 Sinella curviseta | reverse complement strand
CCAACCAGGTACATATACTGAATAATACATTAGCGTCAGGAATCTACTTGTCGCCAATTTCTACCTGGACATGTATACTTTACAACGAATAGTATATAATGTTTAAGTGTGTTAATACAATACATCATCCTCGCAAAATTAATAGACACGTTATTATAAAAACATCAAATTATCCGAAGCATTTGGGACGAACCAAAACAAGATCAACAGAATTGTTTGTGATTTTGCCAGAATTTTTAAAATGGCTTCACGGGTATTCAATTCGTTATTATATATTGTAATCATGATTACATTTGGAGTTACGGTAAATGGACGGTTGTCGGATCTACTTGACCACAGATCATCAAATGATATTCCAAATACAGTAAATGCATTCAGTGAGTGTATCATCCAGTTGATAAATTTCAAAGGAATTAATTTAAACGGCAGCCATCTCACCAATCCACTCATTCTAATGAAATACAGCATCTATTTGGATTGGAGTACGCGACGATCTTTCTTGGTTCCATCGGAAATAAATTCCTCAAACTTGACCGCTATATATGCATATTTTGCAAGGAAACAAGCATCCAATCATGAATCTAAGAATCCTACAGTATTCAATCATGAATCTTTGATGGAGAGATTGGCACTTACTACCAGATATATCAATTGTGAGGCTCGAATATACACCTATCCTCCGTCTCTAACGGAATTATCCGAACGCAAAATGTTCTCACTCACACATTATAATGAAATTATACTCAAAGACCCATTTTGGAGCAGCATTTCCGAGAAATCCAACTGGAAACAGTACTTTGTCAGCTCAATTCACACATACAATATAGTCATCTACTACAAGCAAACGATAGGTGGGGAATGGCTGTCGACAGTATTTTACGGCTTTTGGCATGTGCGGCTTTACAATAAATTTTTCTTTTGGGATACATTTTCATCAGAATTTTCCGTTTTATGTGAATTCTGCAATCCGTGCGTACCTAAATTGCGTTTGGTTCTCCCGTTCAGACTTGTATCGAAATATCAATTGTTGCTGGTTCAATATATGTTATCTGCACGGACAAAATATCCGCCCTTGATAAATGCATTTGTTCCTCAGGAAATGTGGACACGACATTTCAATCTTAATGTATTCAGATGGCAGGAAAACGTGCTCAACGAAATGCGTTTCACAAAGTGTGATTGCATCTCCTACTTGCAGCTGATAATGTACACGCATATGTTATCTCTACTAGTTTCCCCAAACACAACCGTTGAGTTCACACATGACTGGCCTGGGACTTACAAATTGAAGCAAGAAATAAAAATTCCGGGGTGTGGTGAAGATGAATTTGTTTCATATCGCGGTGCTTCACGGCCTGGTTTCTGCAGACGAACTGGCTCCAGTTTGGCTCAATTTCCGGATCCATCGCTAGTTTTTATCATAAAGAAATTGCGATTTGTCAGTTGTGATATAGAGCAGCTGAACTGGGCGCATTACCTACGAGGTCTGGTGACAATACTGGATACATTTTCATGGATTCTGTTACTGCTCGTTCTTATCGTCCTGTCTGTGTTCTTGGCTTACTTTAACAATATTTGCAAATATCTGCTGGGTAAACCGAATTATGTGCCATATTTGGAAAAGCGTGGCGTATTTAACATAGCATTCCTATTCTACTCACTTTGCGTTGAAAAGGGATCTACATTGTTCGACAAAAATCTAATGACGTCTAACAACGTATTGTTTGCAGCACTATTATGTCTCCCTCTGGTGCTTACTTATATTAGTCTCGAATATAGGGGGGATAATATATCCGACTTAACAGCAGAACGTCCTTTGATTTCTTTTGATACATTCGAGTCCCTGCAGGAAAACTATTTCAATATATGCAGTCTCCCGTACGTACTGGCTAGACACGACCAGGAATTTGTGCAAGGAAAGCCTAACAACTGGACTAAATATGTGCAAATAAGTGATCACGAAGCATTTCCAATTGTGTCGCAACTATGGTGGTTTGTAAATGTGGTTAATGACCCTTACGTTAAAACTCTAAGCTTATTGAAGCACAACCTGACGCAACGCATTTGGAGTTACTTTAACCATTCTAAACTATTTCCCACTTGGACCGATGTGATAGGAAATGAAACTGGGTTAGCATGGTACGATCCTTTCGTGATTCCGCATCTTGAAAAATGCAATCGATCAGCCGCAATTTTGGACGAATATACTGCATCGGTTGTGCATGCCTATTTCGTTAAGAAACAAGCACCGGTGTGGTTGGGTAGAGACATATTATTCGAAACCATGCAAGGATATCATCTACACGGGCACTTTCCGGTGAATATTCTGCTTCGAATAAGACATTCCGCGCAGACTGGTATAGGCGAGTGGTGGAAGAAATATTTCGCGTTTTATGTAATGGAAAAGTTCCGTACGGCAAACGCAAAAAACATAAGCAATATGGAGTATGAGGACACAAACATTAATTTTGATAGAAGCAGAAGTAAGTTTTTGATACTTGCCGTAGTACCATGTGGTGGATTAATGACGGCCATACTCCTGTGCCTGATATACGAGAGAAAATTAGATTTCGTGACGGTCGGCTGGAAACTGTCCAAATATGTATTATTTAGTTTCAAATGTATGTATGTACGGTTCAAGTATGTATTGTTTAGATGTAGGGATTATGTCCGGAGAACAAAAGCTGAAATATTTGTTCTTCGACCAATCTCGTTGAAAGTAGTTTCCAACGACCATGTTAGTGAAAATTGTAGTGATAAAATTGTATTGAAAAATGTGATCTGAAGTGATAAATGATACAATGACTCAACATTGGAGTGTACAGAACATTAACAAAGCAAATGAACAATAATGGCACAAAACCAATGTTGACAACGAAGTCATATTGGTGCACATCAGGATCTATTAAATATGGGCTACATTATTCACCATGCATCTTTGTTAGCTAAGAATCACGCATTTGTAGTCTCATCAATATGAAAATAACATAAATACAATTATATGCAGTAAAAACGTATATCCACAAAAGCAAGCGTATGTAAAAGTTTGCAGTTTTTGCAACATAATATTCTCACTAATAGTGTAGTAGTTAGGTTTCGTCGCGGTTTCAATAAAATAAAATATTAATTTGGGGTGCTGAAATGGCAATTATATTAGCACCATTTTTTGACAAAAATACCATAATATCCCATCATATTTGTTATCGATTTTTAGTTTCCATCGATTTGCATTTGTAGTCCAGGGTATTGGCTGGCAGTATGTAGGATCTACCATAAAGGAATTTGCATTTTGACTTGTCTGTTTTAATATTAATTAGAACTGGCTGTCTGTGCATGTTTCAATATTGATTGCCTACTTGGCGTAATTAGTTTTCTACGTTGTCCACCTCATCGTCTTGCTGTTTCCCGATATATGATAGGCATTACCAGTTTCGAAATAAGTTTTATTCTGTAGTTTTTTTCAGATTATATGATCATAATTAGCAATTATTAATACATGCGGACAAGGGTTTATTTATAACCATCATCCATACCAATAGCTTTGTTTGGCAAAACGTGTTCCTCTTTTGCAGAAAAAGCACAGTTTTGAATTTAGAATTTAGTGATTTCAACTTTTTTTTAAATCGTTTAATTACTTCCGGTTTAGTCTTGGGTTTCATTACTGGAGTTTCATACGCAGATTCCTGCAGTATGCACCACAGGTTTTCGATAGGGTTAAAATCCCGACTATTCCCGGGCCAAACCCCATACCCCAGACCTCGAAACCTTGCTCCTCAAAAAATGCGCATATGCGCCGTAATTTTTATTTACTTGTAATTAGTTAACACTTTTAGGTGGCTTTTTGCAAGGAAGTGTATATATAATATGCACGTGCTTAGTAGGTGTGGCCTCCGCTACCATAATATTAATGCAAGTTCTGATAAATTAAATGCTGCATAATTTATTACAACGTGACCACTTTCATTTGCCTTTGTAATCAGCGCTGTCAAGCTATATTGAGTTATATGTGACATTTGTATGTTAGTATTACTGTCAGAGTGAGTTGACGTTGCTATAAATGTATACAGGATTAACATTATTATATTTGCATATTTTTCATAACCATGAGAATCTGTTCAGAAAATGTCAACCACATATCATCTGGCGTATACATATCATATCATTTCTTAAACATTCGGTAGTGTATTTAATTCAACTGCGCAATTCAAAACAAATAATTTATTTGTCATCAAAAGTAATTAAAATCATAATTATTTCTTAAACAGACATTGGGGTAATAATCTGCCATTAATGCAACCATTTTTGACATCTTACTTCGATCAGACAGCGATTGGTTTTGCGTACCAATAACCTTTGCCTGGTTTTGCAAAATAAGGCTTATATTTAAATTTCCTCTCACGTTCCATTCTACCTTTGTATTTGAAGGCGTCAGGATGTGAAGAACCGCCCAACTGACGCGTTTTGAATTATCGAGTTTCATACGTTTAACAATGTTCCGAAGATCAAGTTAGCCAATGCAATTCCAAAATAAACCACAGCTGGAAGGAGAAAGAATGAAGCGATAATTTGGGACATACTATATGCACATATATATATGCATAATGCAAAACAAGTTTAGCTAAAGTTCCACCGTTTCTTATAGCTGTCCCATGATATATCAAAATACGCATATGATTTACACTAGCTGAAATATATTAACTCCATCTAAAGATACGTTCCACGGTATATTTGTTATCGATTAGCAGCACGTGTACCTGGTCGTTGGTCACGACTGTGCGTCTCGCATCCAGTTGGAAACTAGATACGGAATATTCTAGTTCAACACTTAGACAAATTGAACCATTATTGATTTAATACGTCATATCGTATATCTGAGCCTATGACAATCGTTTTAATACTCCTGTCTGCTTTCACGACCACGGGCGACACCACATGTTTGACATTTAAATGTAAAACTCAATACATACATCAGATCTTTAGACATTACGACATATTAAAACACTGCAGCAAATATCGACTTCACACTTTCCGCCTTTCAGTGAACTTACTTCTATAATAATACTTGCTTGCTGAAGCAGTAAGTCTGGTAAAAGAGGGTAAGCTTTTATCATTGTTGTACAGCAAATAAATCATACTAAATTTCACTAAAAATATAGCCATATCTGCAAGCCATCTTGAGTTCCTGTTAGAGATTTTAAAATGGTTTCCACCAACATCAGTCCCGGATTGTATTTGGGGCTGATAGTAACATTGGTTGTCAGGGCCCACGGAAGCTTAACGGACTCCGATTTGGCTAGATTGTCCAATGAGATTCCAAAGACACTTAATGCATTCAGTGGCTGTTGTGTCCAAGTGCTGAATTTCAAAGGCATAAATTTAAATGGTAGCCACTTAAGCGTTCCGGTAATTCTGATTAAGTATTACATACATCAGAGATGCTCTACTTGTCTCAAGATTTTAGTTCCATCCGAGATAGATCCACGCAATACTACGGCAATAAACGACTTCTACATAACACCAGGAACATCGGCATTCAGGGAGGCATCGCTGGACAATGGGTTCGCGGGTGGGAGTACGAGAATTAATTGCGAGGCACGAATATACGTGTGTCCTCCAAACGAGAAATCCGAACCGGAAATGTTCCACATACTGCAAACTGCTGTCCCGGAAAAGTTGCTAATAGATCCATTCTGGTCGTCTCTTTCGGACAAGTTTAAATGGAAAGTACATTTCATCAACACAGTTCCAAGATTTTCCGTTATAATTTACAACGAGCAGAAAATACATACGAGCTGGATATCAACGTTATTTCACATATTTTGGCACGTACGGCTCAATAGAACATTTATGTTTTGGGATACATTTTCATCAAATTTTTCTGTTCTGTGCGAATACTGTGATCCTTGCAAACCTTACAAACGTATTGAGAATAGTGAGCCCCCAAGTAGCAAGGCACAATTGATGCTACTTCATGACCAAGTCACAAAATTGGGAAAACACCCACCGCTGATCAACGCATTTGTTCCCGAAGGAATTCTCCCGGATTATTACAATTACGACATAGCCAAACACCGGCAAAATGTGCTGAACGAATTTCGCTTCACTAATGTCGACTCGATGACAAACTTGGAGTTAATATTGCACATACATTTGATATCGCTGTATGTTCATGAAAATGCAACGGTGGATGTCAGATCCGAGTGGTCCGGAACATACTACTGTACTCAAAGTTTGCGAATACCAGGCTGTGGTAAAAGCGGATTTGTAAAGTATCGTGGTGCGTCTCGGCCTGGCTTTTGGAGACACACCGGAACCAATCCAGCAAAATTTCCGGACACGTCTCTAGCATTCATCTTTCCGAGGTTAAAATTTGTCAGTTGTCATAAGCAAGAGTTAAGCTGGACATACCATTTACGAGGCCTCGTCACGGCTCTGGATGTATTCTGTTGGATCCTATTGCTGCTTGTTCTCCTAATACTGTCAGTATTGCTTGCAAAGTTTAACCAGCTGTGTGCATATGTACTTGCAAAGAACGACGAACTGGTGTTTCTAAAAGGGCGGGGCATATTTAACATAGCATTCCAATTCTACTCACTCTGTGTTGACCAAGAGATAGGGTTATTTAGACGACAGCGAGTAACAACAATGTATTGGTTATTGGGTTGTTCTCTATCCCCCTGCTTCTCACACTTTTGAGTAACGAATATCGAGGAGATAATATCTCTGAATTGACAGTACACTCTCCGCTATTGCCGTTTGACACATTTGAATCCCTGCGAGTAAATGCGTTTAATACTTATGCTCAGCCATATCAACTGTTGAAATTTGATCTGAATCTCGTGGAATGACTTCCAACCAACATCAGCAATTTCGTACAGCAGAACGAACACGAAGCCTTTCCTGCTGTTTCCGTGTTGTGGCTTTACGTAAACATGGCTCGAGATCCAAACTTCAAGGTGATGAGCTTGTTAAAGGACCATATCCCGTCTAGAGTCTGGAGCTATTTTAACCACTCAAAGCTTTTCCCCAATTGGAGATCCGCAATTAAGAGAAAATATACTAGCTACTTGGATTTCCATTATGAACAATTTGCTATTCCTCATGTTGAAAAATGTAATCGCTCAGCAGTCATTGTCGATGAAAACACAGCATCAATGATACATTCCTACTTTGTGAAGAGGGGGGCACCCATCTGGATGGGAAAAGACGTCTTGTACGAAATTATAAGGGGATACCATCTATATGGACACTTCCCGATTAGTGTTCTCCGTCGTATAAAGCATTCGGCACAGACGGGAATTATTGAGTGGTGGAAAAATATTTTGCATTCTCTGTACTACAATTATACGCTATAAGGAATGTCAGCTATGATAAATTTATAGATGGAAAAACCACTTACAATCGGAGCAGATACCAGGCTTTGATACTAGCCATTATCCCGGCTATTGGATTAATCGCAGCAACACTGATTTTTCTGTGGCACGAAACAAGATTCAGTTTTGCGGTTCACACTTGCAAGTCAATGGCGTCACATTGTTACAGATGGCTGAAATATGACAAGCAAAGAGACCCACAAAAGATGGTCGGTGATGTGAGTTGTAGGATAATAGTAGTCAACCCAAACACTGGGAGTTAGAATAACACCTTTAGTTCCAATAGGGTGCCCTGGTCCTCGTGCTAAGTATTTCAGATTTACCGGTAGTTGGAAGATTCTTCACTTATATTAGTACATATAGTTTGTTGTAAGCGATAAAACGGCCTGTAGATTGGCGTAGCGCTGGTTGGGCATTATACGTATCCAATAGTGTAACAAAATAGATAATGTGTGATAAAAAATTATTAAATAAGTTTTGTTAATTCAACACATTCAACACACAATGATAAAATATTTATGCAGAATAGGAATAGTCAATTGTAATCAAATATTGTTCACTGAAATTAACCAAACACATGTATCTACAGAAGTTTTCCATATATGATGTATAATGATGGAAAGCACATTAATAAAGATACGATTTAGTATAATTCTTCGTATGCCTAGGTTCCTGAGCGATTTTCTATTTATAAACTAGTCTCTTTCTATTCTCGCATATCGAGTCCACGGACATACATTCGTCCTTCAAGATAGCCGGTTTTGCCCGTAAAGGACGTTCGATGGCCTACAGGGTACTAGAACAAATCTTCCTTACACGATCTTATAGTAACGAATCCAAAAATATGTTCACCTCATCACACATTGTTTTCACTTATTTTAGGGCTTTTGTATCCTCTGCAGGGATGGCTAGAACCGCGGTTTAAAATTAAAGAAGCCATGACCGTCGTTAAAAGCGGTTTTAACGGTTTTAAACGGTTTATTCACTTTTAGCGCCTAAATATGCCCCTATGTAAAGGCAATACGTTATGGTATATTGACGTTTGACCATTTAATCATTAAAGCTGTCAAAATCATTGAACTGACCATTAAAAACCGGTCACAATAATTTTAATTAACGGATTCCTCACAGTGTATAACATGACATCTTACGTCAGGAAATGAAGGCAGTGCATATGCGCACGTCGGTAGCAATTGCATCATTGAATATCCGATAATCAGGTCCAACCTTTAATGACAAATGGTTTCAGAAGAGAGGAATACAGTAAATACTTAACGAAGATGAGGAATTTATGGTTCATGATGATAATCGTGAGGGAAACAGTTTATAACTGCATCTTAATATTCATGTGGATAATATGCTAAATGGCATATACTAATGATGATTCTGAGCTCGCGCTTGGTACTTTCAATTACACTAAGTGTATGGAACTTCGTCGGTCGATATCGGCACGGTATCGATTTTGTGGAAAGATTTCTAAGTAGTTAGTCTTTTCAGCCATAAGCATCTTAATTATTTCTACGTGTGCTGCTTGGAAGATTACACAAACAGAAATATTAGCGCCCGGGACTCTGTTTATCGCAGAAAACGTAGCAGCAATAATGCTAACGGAAACCCTGCTACCGATGAGGTTGTTAATTAATTTCGTGTGGAACATTGCCATGGTTTTACCATTTACATGTTAAAACAAAGTATTACATTATTACATAAATTCGGCTGTAATAGCCCATGTTAAGAATTTCGATCATTGCCAGTAATATATTTTAATTCCAGCAGCCAGCATTTCATTTTATTAATGTAATGGAAACATTACTTAATTACGTCATGAAGGGATCGATGTTGAATTCTGCAGAGAGTCCTCGGGCCTTTTAATTTTAATTTGGCATTAAGGCACGAGGTACGTCCAATTATATAAGATAGAATTCCATCCGGACTGTTCTCACCTTTCCTCACGATCGATTTCTTGGGCGTTGGCCAATAGGTCACACTTTGTGCTAAGCCTTGATGTATCCACAGTGAGCAAATGCTGGTAGTCTGCTCTCATGCTCCTCGTGATGAATTTGTGATGCATTCCCTAAATTGTCTCAAATTGTAACTTTTCCATTGCGCGTAGAATCTGACGGATATTCCTGAAACTATCATCGTCGTAGCCTGAGACAAAGCATATAATACACTTCGACTTCTCCCGGCCATTGCCTACACGTTTTCTATTGTCAAAAATGTGTTGTTCCAACCAGTTACTACTTACATTTGCTTCAGTCTTCTTGATATTAATGCAGGCTGTATTTAGTTTGAATTCACAGAATGTAAAAAAGCTTGGAATCTCCTCACAAAATCATCACCCTCAACGTGTGGGCACAACACACCATGTAACACATCAATATTTGACGCATCCAGTATCGCCGCGAGATCTGTTGTTTGACATTTCTGAAATTGCCGATATGGTACGAGCGTCACGCTGCCTTATTGTTGTCGACAACTTCAAAAATTCCGACATCGCATCAGGAAACAGCGTCTCCATTATAAGAAGACCTAGGGTATTGCTACTTCGACGCGTTGCCACTGGAAGAGTAAATAAATTTTGGATTCCTTATGGACACAAACCGCGACGAACCCGAAGCAGAAGCATGCCAAATTCTCGCAAGCGTGGATGTCATCTCTCACAATATCTGCCGGGATTTCATTATGAACATGCTGACTACTGCGTTCGCATAAATTATTTTAAGTATTCCGTAAACACCAAGCCTTGGTGCTGCCAGATTCAAGTTTCAATTCAGATGGATTCGAAAGCATTATCTGCTATGAAACATCCCTTGATATTCTTTTTCAATCTTCCGTTCATGGCTGAGGATACAGATATAATTGACCGGCAACAACAATTCATAATTCCACAACTCTTGATATTTGCTCATAACCATCGGTTTGCTGTTTCTATCGACAGCATAACAAATGAGAATATTTTATTCGTCCATAGAAAATCATCACTTAAGTCCTAATTTTTCATACGATTCTTCATTGAAAAAAAAATATTTTTTGACAGATAAATGATTATATTTTCACACTTATTTGCATTTATTTTTGTCAGATGAAGCAATATTTTTTAATGGACACTTCGTTTTAAAATTTTGGCAAATGGAATATTTTTGGGGCATAAAAGAAACTTTTTTTCACAAATACGTTATGAAACTTTACTATTCAATGTCAAATGAACGATGATTTTATATCCAACCACAGTTCTTCATGAACGTTGTGACACCATTTGGAAATATTTTGCTTTTGTGCGGGGCAAGTGTATCCAAAAGCACAATAATATTGACATGTTTCACTAAATTTCACTTTCTTTCTCCAATCACGTTTTATCTCATCTTCAGAAATGTCTATATCGATATTCAACTTGATGACTGCTGGATGTAAACTGAAATGGCATTTCATGAAGTCATTCTGGCCCCAAGGATCATGAGAATATAATAGTAGAAATCCCTAACTATTTTAGTTCATCAACATGCATACCTAGCAATAATCATTGTATGTGAACTAATCGGACATAACCTCTCTCTAAATGCCAGGGTAGATACCAAATCCTAATACATTTGCCCTAAAAAATCATTTTTGATACAAATGAAAATAATTAATATTTGAACAAACCAATAATTTCTCATCCACAAAAAATATTCATTTAGCCATAGAAAATATTTTTTTTCAATGAAGAATCGTATGAAAAATTAGCACTAACTCCATGAAATATTATGGATGAAAAAATACCTGCCTAACAAATCCCGTACTTCACATGGACAAACCAACTGCCACACCTGGCAATTTTCTGACATTATTTGATCCCGAAGTGAAAATCACTGTACTTGAAATAATAATGCGGAACACCAGGAGGCAAATTGTTGACAGCGTTGCAAGATATACAGTATCACGGAGCTTTTATTATGAATATACTGCATTGACCGTTACTCGTCAAGACATCCGAGAGTGCACTGCTAGAAATATGCTGCGTCACAGCATAGAGGGAAGTAATGACGAGATTTGGGAGATTCGTCAGTACCAGCCGTCTTTTAGGAATACAATTTTTAAATTTATTGCCGATATGAGGAAATGTGACAGTCTGCATTCCGTTTATCCCACGGAAGGCAAACCAGCGGCACAGTCTTCAACATTTTACATCGAACAAATGTTTGCCAAAGGAATTGCGTCAACACTCTATCGCGTTATAGCAAACGCAACAATCATTTTCCACAATAAATATTGTCGAGATGGCAAAAGTCAAGAAAGATTCGAAGCTGATGCTGTGCAAGACGAGTCTCATTTGATACTGTATGCATATGTAACAGAGAGCAATATCTCACATATACATTCCCTTCATTATAAGGAAAATTTGTATAATCTAGCATTCGTTAGCTGCGGTGGAGACAAAGGAAGGCATTCGTTGGGCTTGTTGGATTTGCCACGGTCGTACCAAAATAATGTGTGGGTCTGGATCGTATTGTCTTTGATTACCCTGACATTCACAAATCGCAGACTCTCCTGCACCATATTTCCGAGACGATCAGCATTCACTCATTTTATACATCTCACAAAAGTGTTATTGGAACAGGGCGACCCTTTTCCCTCGTCCGCCTGTAAAAATCCACATCTCCGAATCACAATTGGTACCGCACTATTGGTAGCAATTGTTATAAGTAATGGATATAAAAGCAGCAGCATAGATAACGTTATATCGCCAAGGCAAATATTACCTTACACTGATATCCTAGAGCTTGCTGAAGACGGATTCAAAGTGCCAGTAAGGCCCACGCAAGTTGAAATTAAAAATCTCCACTTTAATTCGACAGAACTGTATACTCAATTTGCAAACAGTTTGAGTCAACACCTCACGCGGGTTGAGAGTCGTATTTACGATGCTTTTTCAGCTAGGTCAGAGATTAGCGAATGGGATTCGTATTTAGACACAGACAAGACTTTTGATATCAAAAGAATCGCCACTGTTCACGTAAATAGCTCCCTCGTCTTCTCACAAACATTAATGAGCAACATGAAACAATGGCGAGAATTGGACGCTAACGCATTTCCAGTAAAGCAGGATGAAATTATTCAAATGTTGCTGGAACCTCAGGCAGCTCTAATGTACGAGCATCTGGAGTCTTGCAGAAAGTCGGCGCTACTGCTCCCTTCATATGAAACCAAGAAATATGCGGAAAGGATATTCCGGTCCCATCCTCAGGTCAGAGTAAACGTTGGCAAAAAGATGTTCGGGAATTTTACCGTTGGATTTTACATTAGTGGTTTCCCAAATTCCGGCGTTATATGGAGGATGAATGCAATGTTGACGTCCGGAATTTGGAACTGGTGGTCCGAGTATCTCGCCACAATGACCAACTTTGTCCCAAATCTGAAGGACAATTCATTCATACGACCAAGCATGAAGGAAAATATATCAATATTATTTCTCGCGCTGCTGTATGGTCTCACATTTTCGGTAATGTTTTTTGCCCTAGAGAACACGTCAGTATTTCAGCGCTCAGTTTTGTTTCTTTCCAAACAATTCATTGTTTTCATTAAACTTGGCTGGCGTGCTTTAAAAAAGTGTTGTAATAAGGTATGTGAATTAAGATATATTGTACGACGTTCAAAAGTACAAAAATTTAACATTTAAATGAACATACTTTTAAAGTAATTCCATGAAAATAATCAGTTAAAGCACTTAATGCTTAATTATAAATAAATTACTACCATAGCTTGCTTGCTAATCATTGACATTCGAACGTTGAATACAGTCATAATTGTATTACATTAAGTGTACTACAATGCACCCAGTGGGCGGATTTTTTGAAACAATAAGTGGAGAAGGGGCCATTTCTTGCAAGTTCATACATGGCTATTAATCATACCGTTCACATGAGATGCGTAAAAGCCTAGTCTATATAATTGGCAACGCATCCACCTTCAACGAATCGGATTTTTGTCATCATATTTGATGGTCGACACAATATTATCTATTTGTCCCGTCATTACTCAATCTATCGAATAGTTGTCGTAGAATATTTATGTGCACAATAACGAAAAAGCAAGTTGTTTGGTCGAAATAACTTACACATGATTAGAGTATGGGGAACATTAATGAATGATTCAATGCTAATAATGTAAAATGCACAAATGAATCGTGTAAAAATTGGAAATGGAAGGTTGATGAGGCGTCGGTTAGTTGGCTTTATAATTTACAGCCTAATCTTTACAAAAGCGTGTAATGGTAAAAGTATGTTTTTGTGGGTCCAGTGAATATGGTGTACACAGATTCTAGTGAAAGCTTTCAAAGTAGGGTAATACTTCAAACGCCATCAGATAACTGGTTGGCCGCCAATAGGCTGGGAAATTTTTAGCTACCTGCATGGCACGCAATTGACTCAAATACTTATGTAATAAGAGACGACATCGTCAGAATTGTATTAGTTATTGGAAAGGAATATCACATAGGAATACCCATATCACATCATTCCCTGTTGACCCATGTTGGAATACTCAGGATTTGTGATTCCTTGGAATATCATTCTTTCAAATACTATCATCCTGGATTCAGCTAATCCTCATCGATCAGCGAGTTTGGTTTGGTTTGGTCATCATATCAATGGTTTTCTAAAATAAAATAACACGCTGATCCTTACTGTTCAATTCATTTATCAAAGACTTTCGAATACATTACCTATATTACACATTCCCTATTACAGTTGTAATTGTTGATGCAAAATATATTTAACCTGTCTTCAGTTTAATTACTCTAGAGTGGCAAATTCCGTTTGTGGAAGCACGAGGCACGTCGAATGAAAATATAATGATGCTCGTGCCTAACTTCTACGCCGTCTCTTCATCGTCGTCGTTTCTTCCATCGAACTTATGGTATTGTCATTAAGACCACTTAAAAACAAAAAATAACGGTTGGTGGGTACGTAAGCAGTAATTGTATTTCTCCAACGAGTCAATATTTGTTCCACATCGCATTCTATACGTAAATGTGTGTGTATTTAAATTACACAAAAGCCATCTGAAAGGAACAAACACAACATAAGAAATGTTTGAAGAGAAAATTGTTTTGAAAAATTTTGCTTCCATTATGTCATGGAACTACACACAGCTAAACTTGTAAACGTTCTTGAAGTATCGTTAACAGAGCGCAGCTAGTGTATGTCCACAAGTTTATTCATTTCCCAAAAATGTGGCAGGTTAGAAACAATATTCGCATATGGATAATCATCAGTCTGAATATTTAGGGATAGACAAATCATAAAGTTATACAAATCGAGTGAATACGTGTGGCAACTCGAAAACAATAAATTTTAAGATCTGTATACACTACGATCAAAAGAATACTCTTTACTCGCCGCTTTGTAATTAACTCAGAGCTAATGCATTTGTGAAATGAATTTAATAATTAAACACATCTTAATTGCGGAAACCCCTTACAACTACTACTATCGGGTTACTACCTGAATTCCCATCTAAACCACGAGTTGCGGATATGATTATGAAGGCAGCGTTCAGAACATGGAATGATAATTACAATAAGTGTGTTACCCAAGTTGATGAAACAATAATCTTAAAAGCAACCCGTAATGTTATACATAATCGTCGTCATAATGTCCTTTACCACAGGTGAAAAATATGCTGACGGGGAACTTATGGGAAAATCTCATTTCGATCTTTTGTGTACAATAATAATAGTATTCAACGGTTACATTAATATACATATCAAGATGCAGTTTCCATACATTGTTATTACAGCCTTTGCTGTATCGTTCCCAGTTGACGCAATGGAATTACATGCATTGAAACGAAACCACGCCAACTTGTCAGTTGTTATACCGACAAACACAGTTGTCCATCTTAACAACAATTTAAAGATATTCGACACCTGTTTCATCGAATTACTAGCATTTGTGAATATTGATATTGCTACTCCATCTGTTCCGTGGATCATCACAAAAGTGAGGAGGCAAGGATTCGAAAAAACTAACTTGTCCAGTTTGCCAGGTTGGTTTCGAAATATAAAAGCTTCCTTACACCAATGCATATACATGGTAACGATAGATAATATTAGTATACTCGTAATATATCAATATTAATTATCAGGACGCGATCCATTCTGGATAACAAGAACTAAACCTTTGGCATGCGAGGTCCGACTGGATCTATTCCCACCTGATGATTCTACTAATGGTGAAGTTATTTCGATTTTGAAGGGCACTAGAATATTCATTCCCTACAGGCATCCAACATTGCTAAGCGGGATTACAGCATCTTCAAAATTGTCGGCGGCAATAATCAACTCCAGATGGAAATACGATGTACTTGTGACCGATGCTCATTTTAAAATGACCACAGAATGGCTGAACGGGGTATTCAATGCAGCAGCAGAGAACAAGGTATTGCAGGCTACATCAACATGGGAATTATTCCACTGGATAACTCAGAAATCCGACAAAGGCAGTTTCATATGGGAAATAAAAATATTTTGCCATCATTGCGATCCATGTGTGCCACTGGTTCCGGTCACATTGTACACGTCAATTTTGGATGATGTGGAAACACCATTCCCGTCTTTGACGGAACTACACCGGGTAATTGACGACGTCAACTCGAATCCCGGTAACATCATTTTGAAATTGTCTCTGGAGCAATTTGTCTGGAAAGCGTTCAGATTTCGGCGCTACCAACGAAAAAGCAAATTATCACTCGAAGATGTATACTTGTTTGTAAAGGAGAAAAACTTGCATCGTTCATTGGCAGATCAACGGTTGATTGAACACGTGTTTCAGAACATCAGTTACAACGACTATAGGAAAGTGCCGTATCTATCAAACGACATAGGCATCAGCATGTTCTGCGTGAGCTTTAGGTTAGACTTTTGCGGTTGCACGGATTCACTAATTGAATCATTAGTATTTCCAGCACTTGTGGAGGTAACAAATGATCCATATCATCCGCAACAATTTCCCATCTACTCTACCGAGTCCACATTTATAGCATGCGGACATTTACGTGGGGCGCTACCTTTCTATTCACTGCTTTCATCATATGACCTGTACTCCTGGGGATGTATCATTATGTTTCGAATTGTGACACCATCCATACTTATTTCAATTCTGATTAGGAAGTTCAACCAATTTACACTATCAAAGGAAAAACAAACAGTAGTGTCTCCTATGGGTCTCTTCAGACGTTTGACTTTCCTTTCCATATCAAACTTGTTGGACCAGGGTTTTATGAGCGACAAGGAGTTTGATATGGCAAGGCATCGTTCAAGTATAAGGTTAGTTGCGGCAGTAACTCTGCTAATGACAGTAATTCTTAGTAACGCGTACAAGGGCGATAACTTTACGAATATAATTTCGCCGGTGTCACCTGTACCATACAGGAAATTTGAAGAACTGGTCGAAGATTCCGTTGAGGTTTATTCCATGCCTAATGTAATTCCAAAGAGTGACTACGTCAAGCTTGGCGGGAATAGCCTTCTAATGGAAAAACTTGCTGGATCGTCAAAGAAATGTATACGTTGGCGTGAAGTGGTGGAGCGTAATATTGATGTTCACCATTTCCTAGTGACGGATGTGTTTTCCGATCTACACAATGCCGACGATATCAAGTGAGTTGTCGAATTTGTAACCTAACATTATCACTTATATAGTTTAATTTTTACATATGTTTTCTCCATATAGGTTGGAGAAAAACCAAACTTGCTCGAGTGGAAGAAATCTTAGCAAATTTCAGCAATTAATTGTTAATCACACAGCGATACATCCATTGGGAAATCAGTTTGAATCTAAGATATGGGATTGGGATCAGCAAACGGGATTTGTGACGCTCTATGACTGCCAGAAGGAAAATGTTGCGGTAGTGGCCTATAGAAATGAAAATTATTTGCGATTGCGTCAACTGTACATCTTGAGCGGTCGCAAACGATTCAAGAAACCGCTGTCATTTGGAAGTGAGACTCTGACAAGCAGACTGACGGGCTGCTTTCTGAAAGGATGGATACCTAGCATTTTTCTAAAACGATTTGCAGGATTATACACATCAGGATTAGTTGAATATCACAAAACATACATGGAGAAATATAATGCGTGGCGGGGATTTTTAGACGATGTTCCGTTCATGTCCGGCTTCCGGCCATCTAATTTGAAAGGAAGCATCTCAATCGTATTCATTCTCTTGCCTGCCGGTATATTGCTTGCATTGTTCTCGTTTATCTCGGAGGTGGTTCACATAAGAAAACGAAATATAGCCGGTTTGTGCGGTAGATTCTTATCCATAAATGACCTGAGCAAATTCGTTTCAAATTTATGGGACCGTTTAACGATGACGTTCAGGAAACATGAAGAAACATCTGTCCGTGTGATGATGATGATGAAAATGATTTACGTGAATATAAGTGCATATGAATTATTTCAAATGAGTTGAATCGTACATGTTTTTATGTGTAATATCAAGCTATTACATTCGCGTTAAATTATTTCAATAGAGCATTAGAAATTAAACTAATTCTGAGTTTTGCTAATTTATTGAGTTATTCTCGCACATCTAGCACGTATGAAATGGTAGTAGTTGAAATATATATGAGAAGGCAATATATTTATAAACCAAATATTTAGAGTGCTGCTCTTCTAACATGTATTTATTTAGTATCACAAAATAAAATAAAAGCACTAATGAATCAGTATTGTACTGTAATTATGTATACTGTGCTTATTTATGTGAATTATTGGAAGGATTGTTGTAATTTATTTACGCTAGAGTCCAGCCTTTCGTTGTCACTGCTGTTAAGCGAACACATTTCTCTGAAATTCCTGACAATTTCTCTTCTCATGCGTATATGATTATGCGTAAGTGTACGTGATTTGATATGTTGTATAATGCCTTCTTAATCCCAATTACGCTGACAACAGTGTTCACATGCGTTGATATAAAACCGTAGGTTTGCATTGAAAAACATTTATACTATTGTTATAGCTTTCTTGACACTGTACTTGTTGAAACCCGAATTGAAACCCGCAAAAGCGGCTAGATGCAAACAAACAAGTATCTTGAAGCAAATAATTAGGTTAATAGGTGTTTACAGTCCCTTTTTAATAACGCAGTGTCAACTTCGAGTGCCTGAAAGTGACCTTAGCAAGTGAAATTCAAACTCGTGCCAAATTGACACTTCTGTTCTACTCGTCGAGATCTACAGTATGACCCTGGTAGCACCCTTGGTGGGATTGGGCCTGGCTGCACTTACCTCGCCATAGCACAATCTATATTATTAATAGACAACTTGCAATTCGTTGGATCAGCTAATAACAAAATTTATTCTCAACGTACACGGGTGATTAATGTGTCATTCGACTCTACATTGAATGGCGGAGAGCACGGAAGTGTTGTAATTGTGTAATACACAACAACAAAATAAATAATTGATGTCAAATGTCGTCAACTTAAACGTTTTTTTCTGCCTCAACAGGTACAGGGAACTTACAAAGCCTTTGCGAACGATTCTGCTAAGTTGCAGGAATATCCTCTGAGAAACATGTTCCGGCAGTACTGGCAAGTGGTTCTTGAGGTATGGAGGACATTTATATAATTAATTATGCAATTTTTAAACTTGCGTAGTTGCACAGTACATGCACGTCTTGTTCTGGAATACAGAAAACAACTCTCTTGGAAATAATTGGATATACACTTCCGCCCTCAACACCAAGAGCAACATCAACAGTGATGAGTATATATATTTTACAAAAATCATGCTATACAACTTAATCCTGAGAGCAAATGTATCAGCAGAATTGTGTCCTTGCAAACCATCATTTAATCGTTCAGAATTATGGTGCTATCACAATCATAAATCATTGTAAACTGGAAAACAATACGAAATAAAAATATGTTTCGTCGCAAATTTAAACAACTCATCATCGATTATACAACATGCTGGATGTTCATAATTATAAGTTATTAGGTATGTATACCGCAGTAGCATTTGGGTACCATGCATCTGTAGGTTGACCTATTATTTGATTTGCAAATGGATTTGGAAATGAAGAAAGTCCATTTAGAGAAAGAAATTGCATTTTGGAAGGGAAGAGTGTTCGGGAAATTGTTGCAGTTGGCGAAGGATATCGAGTTGGAAAAGGAAATACAGATGACAGGTAAGATGAGTACGGTTAGTCTTGGAGAAGAGTTTATTTATCAAATGCAAATTGCGCGGAGACGGCTAGTGGAGTTGTAGATGAAGAAAGCCAAGTTGGAGAAGGAAATGGCATTGTTGAAGGATATCGAGTTGGAAAAGGAAACGAAAATGTAGTTCACTGAGAAGATGAATACGGTAAGTCTCCGGGAACTAGTATCCCCGATTATAATATTTAGTATCATTAGTAGCTTCAGCAATACTACGCAGACGATTTTCTGCATGCAACCTAAGTACTACTTCAACTGATAAGCCAGTTGTCACAATAATCTTACAAACCAATTATATTCACATAGGTACATGTATCATATGTTTATCTATCAGAACTTTAAAAGAGCCCAACGAACGAACGCTTTGAAGCCCGGATGTTACAGAGACGACGACGGAGAGATTCGGTGCACATCGATCTATCCAGATTACTGAATAGATGGGGGAAAATGTGTGGATGCAAGCGCATCCTTTGTGTAAAACAATAATGCATATGGAAGTTACCGCATTTCAGTCTATCGCCACTTAATTAATAATTTAATGTAATTCTTATAACTGGTGTATAAAAATCTCAAAGAAACTGTAAATTGTGTTTATCACTCTGCAAAGATTTGTCCATTATTCCATATTGCGTTATCGTGAAACTGTGTCCAGGCAACATGCAACAAGTTGAACAATTTAGGCCTGTAAGGCTTCATTTACTGATGCATGTGCGGATAAATCTACGCTCTGCTCTAGAGATAACTTGAAATACGAAATAAAACTACAATGAGAAGCAAAATGTAAGTTAGAATTTTCACACATATTCAGTGGCAAAACTCCGAATCCATAAACCCTTGGGGAAAAAAATCTGTCAATTTGCAAATACGTTTTTTGCGGCTCATTACGATGTCCATACAGACATATTCCTGGAACCAATAAATACAATGAGTTTTGATTTCTTGTTCATTATGCATAAGTTATATTTATATGCGTCGATTGAACATGAAAGCAGATGTAGCTTTTACCACGCAGTCCATTCCTGCTTTGATCTTGAGACTTGTAGTCGTGACATGTGTGTATTATATTTTGTATACAGTTGCTGTTATTAGACATCTGGCAGAATTATTTTCTTTCGGAACGAATAATTTTGCTTTTATTGTGTACGTTCACATTGTGGCGTATCTGCTCCTATTTCGCCGTGGAAAAAAGCATGAACTACAGCAACAGTTATGAAAACGTTGAAAGCAACATCTTAAGAATGAAAAGAAAGTTGGGTAGTTTTTCGAAATGTGTAACACGTGCACTTGCCTAAAGCTATGTTTTAAAACGCAGCATTTTTTACAAACATGTACCACGCATGGCATTGAAATTTACTAGTCACTGTAGTTGAATTGATTTCGCATCTGTTGGAATATTTTTTGTGTCCATCAAAGTTATTTCATATGCCATTGTATTTTCACTTGTCCCCAAACTCCTCATATCTCCGTTGTACAGCTTTTTTACTTCGAATGTCGATTTGCGATTGTTGGGACATAAAAATGCATTTGGAACATTCACATCTCAAGTAGTTGGAAAGATCATTAGACTGCAGCTTTGCTTTATTTGTCTAAAGTTACCCCGGGATATATGCTAATACAGTCATATGCATTTTAGATACTCAACGTATCAATTAAAAATCTTGTCAATCAAAATGAGACAATTAACAAAATGGAACTCAAATATTGTACCCGAGGAATTTCGTGGATTCGAGGAAGGCGATCTGATCTTCCATTTGGATAAGCTGGTTAATTAAATATGATTTTTCTATTCTGAGCATGTAGGACAAAATTCACTTGATTTTCAATTTTTAATGTATAGTTTAATTGTTGGAATACATTTAAGTCTAATGGGATGCTCATCAGAATTAAATTTGTCTAGTGTATATACCACATTAATTCTTAGGCAAGCTCATTACCGCCCTATACTCTCAATACGTTTCAAAGTCATTTTAATTTCAATCACATTATAGTGGATATGTATGCATATACGGTGCAGGTATATTTCGGGATAACTAATGCTTCGAGTCTACCAAATGACAATCACTTGTAAATGCCGAATTAAACCATGTATCTAGGAGAGAGGTATCCCCAAGCTGTTAGCGTTCCGGTAATTTTTCTCATTGATTTCATACGTCGACACACATACTTGCAAACCAATATTGGCTCCTTGGACTCCGCGCACAGACTTAATTTTAAATTTAAACTTTCGATATACTCATTCAGTCGGTACTGTCGTGTATAACTTTTTGCCTTGTTTTGTATATGGTGGTAGCCATACAGAAACCTATGTAGTATATTTGCTTCCCTCCGACCCACCAAAACTTAACTTACCTCCATCCTCCAACCTCCCACCTCCGACCTAGTAACTTAATAATATGCAATGTCTCCCAAATATAGAAAGAAGTAAATTTAAGTTTATTTATTGTTTTCGTATAACCGTTCAGGAAATCTAACTATAGGTATTTGTACATTGTTTCAAACCTTATCTGCAGTAAAACTGAAGCAATTCGTATATACATAATTACTAACTGACTTTAATTACAGACATGACACCAGCTGCCGGTGTCGTTTAATTCTCACGAACCTCCACCAATTTTCTAACTCGTCCATTTTCAAAATTACAACTTGAGTTCCTCGTTGCATCCACTGAACCAAATACGTAATCAAATAGATACTTAGCAAGCATCCTTCCAAAATGAAAATGCCCATCACCGTGATCCCAAGTGCAGACCGCAGGCCAAGTCTTGAAGGCTCTTGTAATGTCCCAAGTCTCCTCAGATTGACACTTTTGCGAAGAAATTTCAGATTCGTCACTGTTTTTAGATGCTTAAATTTCAAAGGGATCCCGATTTCCTCCCACCACCGCACCATGTCAAACGAGCGCGCCGACAAGTAGCCCCAGACTCGAAAACTTATCCTAGGATCCACCGGTAATACGTTGGCAACATCGGCCGACTTGCAGAAATACTTTGCATCCACTTCCCAAATACTGGGACCCATCACGTTGTAAAGACCTTCTCCGAACGCCTCATGCAAAAGGGCCGGGTACACCAACTTTTTAGACGTAACAATATCTAGAACTTGACGGAATCCGACTTTCCTGATATTAGCATACTCATAATCAGTGTTGATAAATTCCGAGTAGTTTCGATCGCCAAACATGGCCATTGTTTTTTCGGTGACTTCCCGGGATATGAATCCAGATATAATGGGCCACAGAAAATTAAAAATCTGGTCCATCAGAACGCCATATCCGTTTGCAGCCAGATGCAAAAGTTTCGGAAATTCCATCAGCGCCACGGACTCTGACGACACACAACTTTGGTGGGATGTAGATAGGAGAAGCATTGAAGCGGTTACAATTCCTAGCACTAGTCGCCTATGTTTCATTTTACAAGCTTGTCCAAATAGAGGCCACATCAGATCCACGCCACAAAATATATTCTTTCTCATGAAGCCATACGAAAATGTCATCATAATTAACAGTGCCCATATTGACGATTTGATGCGGATGCCAGTAACATCCATTTAGAAAACTGCCATCGTTGCTTCATTTCGGCTTGTGGTACACAGTTGATAAATTACGGTGGCAAATGTAACACTAAACAAAATGCTCAAGTTATCTGCTTCCTTTCGTCAAGTCATGCTTTGCTATGCCTTCGCAATAGAAGCAAGAATATATCCTCTGATTTGATGCGTCTAGTACATTCTGTTGGAGTTTCGTTGTATTTATATAACTAAGCCACCGGATGGTTCTCAATAACTCTCTCCAAAAAATAAGCAGAATATATTTCATCAGCGCAGCAGCGTCAAAAATATTGCTGGCCTGGTTCTCCATTACAAGCATCAAAACTGATGCTAGCATTCCGGCACCCAAAAGACAAAAGATGATTAGAACATTTCCACTCATGCTGGGCGGTGTTGGCAATTGATTAGAAATTTGAAAATACATTTCTCTGCCAAAAAATCTGGTCCACCAGTTCATCAATCCAGCTGAATGCGCGCCACCTATTCTCCTACGAATAAAAGGCGGTGTGTACCCTTCCAAGCTGACGTAGTACGTAATGTTGTAGTACGACTCCTTCCCAATATCAATATTTAATCGGCTGTCGTTTTTCCTCAATACCGAAGCATACGATTCGCAACGATGCGTCGGCAATACAAGTGCAGTCCTGTTACATTCTGCGAGATGGCGCAACGACTGTTGGTGTTCCCATGCCATCAACTTGTTTTCAATGAATTCCCGGCCCAAAAAACCTGCAAAAACGTCCTTGTTGTCAGCAAATCTCTCGACGTTGTCCATCGCAACCAATTTAGCGTAATCTGTCACATGAGGAAGAAAGCGGGTGGTCGCATTCAGTAACTTGAAAGTACGTGAGCTTCTACATTTCTGCTGAGTTTCCAATGCTTCTCCGACATGTGACACCGCAACAACCGACGTACCATTCCATGTCCAAATGTGTCCGTCCGTTCGACATACCTTCGAGTTGTTCCTATATAGCAAGCAGATCTGAAGCCCCATGTCGTATACTCGGGCGAGCCTGGTATAAATATTAAAACTGTTATTTTTCAGCTCACGCAAAGTCTCAAATGGTCTTCGGTGACGTGGTAGTACCATGTTGTAAACGTTCGAGTTTTTATATCCATTGCTCAGTACAATACCAACAAGGAGATATGTGGCCATCATCCATTTCATTCTACCAGCTTCACTTAAATAACCTGGAAATGGATCTCCTTGCTCCAACAGAACCTTTAACGGCGGTAGTAACAAATCACGAAGGAGGTTCAGCTTGCCCCTTGCCCGGGAACTGTGGCTAGGATACAGAGTAAACATTCCTACAATCAGCAAGACAACAAAAACAAGGATCCACATCCATACGTACGGATCAAAAACATTGTGTAGTTCTTGAAAGGGAAACGGAGCAACGGGGCGTTCGCCACAACTAACAAATCGTACGGAGGAAAGCGGGTTTTTTAGAGCAAATTGATGAGACAATTGTACCTCCTCTCCGTAATCATATTGCACTACCCATCCTCGATTTAGAAAACTGGACAACATTTGTCTCAAGTATTGAAAGGTGGACTTTTTGATTGGATTAGGGTTGCATATTTGCATTCTGTTGTTATATGAATAGTGCGAAGTTTGGCTAAAGTTTGCCATAACTGCCCTGAGAACGTGGACGAACGCCAGCTGCAGCAGCACTCCGCTGTCCAGATTTCGGTGAATTTTTGGATCCAGAAAGTAATGGCTGTCCGCAGAGTAGGTCAATTCACAGGTTGACAAGTAGCTAGTAAAGTCTCTTGTGGTCAAATCTTGAATGCTTACTTTAACCGCCCGAAGATCCGCTGATTTCCATGAAAGCATATCCGTTGGCCTGGCGTGTCCGACAGTGGACAAATCATTGACGGTCAAGTGTATCCAATCAAAAATAGAATCGGGGTCTCTATCGAAACTGTTGGCGTAGTGATAGATTGGTCGCACGCTGTGAACCGTAACGAATGGCAAACCAATCTTGTCAACTTGCGGACCAGCCTTTGTCTTGGCTAAGAAGCATACTTGGTTATACGCCCTATTGAAGAGCATGGAGTTGGCGTGATAAAACCTGAATGGACACGGATTGATTATAAATTGTTCAAAATATCCCCAACCCGATTCCTCGCCAACTACAAGTTTGTATCGTGGGGTTGTGGATAATATATTAGGCTCCTTAAGCTCTTGTAATTGTTTCTCTAATAAGGTAATCGGGGGCTCGAATAATTCCCAAAAGAACCAGTAAAGCATCATTGAATGCATGGGAAATGCTTCCAAGATCACATGGCAGTTCCAAAGTTTCGACGATGCGGAAAACTGAAATATCGGAATACTTAAATGACAGACCAGACTGGGTTCGGAATCATTTCGGCCAGTGTAGCAAAATTTGAACTTGCCACGTCTGCGATACAGTTCATCTGGTGACTTTAGAAGATCCAGATCCCTTAGTATGAAAGGATGGTCTGCGGGGAAAATTTCCAAATTCCGATAGTTGTTCAATTCAAAAATACAATGCTCATTTCGAAACGGTTTAAAGAGGTCGTTCAAGTTTTTAATTGGAGCAATAAGCATATTGTCAAACCCGCTTCTAAGTGAATTAGTCGCTTCCTGAGCTACGGTTTTCCACTTGTGGTGTTCAGAGCATTTCACAGAGAGAACAAAAACTGTTAAAGCCCAAATATATTTGACCTGTCCGAGTATCTCCATTTTTATTCCCCTTTTATATATCTGGTGACTTATCATTCTCGTATTTTCAATATTTTCAGTAAACTGTAAATTAGTGTGAATTAAAGTCAAACTAAATTCGTCCTATGGGCGCCAACGTTTGTGGATCAGTTCGGAATTAATACGTCCAGTAGTAGAAATGAGATGCAAGGCACATAAAGAACTGTATCTTTGGTTCATGTAATATGTTCAGGATTGAACTATCCAAGGGGTTCAGGGTGAGTGGTAAGTTTTTGCGTCTTGAATTTCGTAACTAACTATAATAAATGAATTCTAATACACCGCCCAGCGTTTTCTAATTGATTAGTTTTTAGTATCCTTCTACCTAACTATGCAGCGCTACAACATTTCATGAGAAATTTAATTATTACAGTTGTACTTTTAAAAACTATTAAGACATTAATAATCTTTTAGAGAATAATAAAATAAGGAAAAATATTTGAGAGAGAACATGGGCTGGGCAATAGAATTTTGTAGAGTGGAAAATATTATGAAATATTATGTAGTACTATATATCCCTACAGGTATAGTTATGCGTATTAATACGAGTAGTAAGACGCTTTCGTGTTTCCACAAGATACTCCTTCTTGACATTTCAAGATTTTCAAAAGACTGGTGTCCCTAATTAATTGGGCACTAGTGACTATGGGTAAGATTTAGGGGTGACCAAAATTCTGACTCATACAGTAGGAAATGAAGATTTTAATCCACAGATTGGTTTTTATTTTCTATAGCTCGGGACAAAAATCTAAACAAGGAACTGGAAATGTTCAGAAAGGTAATCTTTTGTTAATTTTAAAAAAACTAGGACGGGTGTAAACCCGAAATAAAAAACTACCGGAAACGTGTTGTGGGTGAAATTGAGACATTTGACACTCAGTTTACCTTCCCAAACACTAATCTTGAATTAGTCGACGAATTTCCGAAAAAGTATATTTTGACCCTTTCGTGACCCTGTGACCCGTAAGGGTCAAGGAGCCACCACTCCGACAGTTGGTCAAATTGACCCATGGTGTAGTGACAAAAAATGATCAGCATAAATTTCTCTATCAGATAAGCCGATAAAAGATTTTTGCCCATAAGGATGCATGGCGCACCTTAGCCCCCACCGTACCCCTGGGGGTAGGCCCCGGAACCCCAAAATCAATACCGAATTTTCAGATGACCTGAGGTACCTCTATGCCAAGTTTGAACCAAATCGATCAACGTGGAGGAAAGTTATAGTGTTTACAGACAAACAGATTAACAGACACACAGACACACAGACACACGGACACACAGACAGACAAACAGAACAATCGCAATAACTACCTTTATAAGCATTTCATGCTTCCGGTAGTTAATAATGTTTAAATTTGTGGGTAATTTTAAGTCTATGGAAGTTTGGAAAGAGAAGGACGTCGGGCAAGTATTGATAGATTCGATTCCGGCAGATCTCAATGAGTTTTTAAATTGTCATACTGGTGGCAGCGTTAAATGAGGTCAGCCAGGTGAGCTGATATTATTGATTATATTTCAACAAATCGTCTCAAATTTCGCCTATTTCTGCTGTCGACACATGCATAATTATCAGGCATGAGTCACATTCGGTGAGTGGGACTTCCTTCCAGTGTTGGTAGCGGGCAAGTTGGAGAATCTGCTTAAATGTGCGGCCCAATTTTTGGAGATCAGGAATATGATATAACAGGAAATTTGGAAAAAATGAGTACACCAAAAAGTCGATGTGGCAGCAAAAAAAAGGTTACGGTAAAAATCCATATCAGGGGTTTAACAGCTGCAAAGGTCTAGCACAAGAAATGTAAGGAGGCGAAATTAATAATTATAATTCTCTACCAAAATAAAAAGATACAATAAAACAGTGTGTTATGTACGCACAGCTGTTGACGCTCTGCTTGAAGCTACTAAAATGTACGAAACCAATTATCCAGAAAAACTTGGGATCGCCGTCGTTATAAACCGTAAAATGAAAACATGATCAAACCACTCCTCTCAGAGCCCATCATATCCAAGATTGCAATTGACGACGCAAAGAGGCCAATTGGAAGAAGGAAGTTTTTACTGTTGTGGATGCGGTTCAAATACATACTCGGTACGGAGGAACTCGAACAGATTGTATCACAAATACTAAGTAATAGCAATGTGTATATATGTAAATATATACAGTTGTAAACGCGTCTACGCTTCCAGTTTTCGTACTTCATGCATAAGTTACGGTTTAAAATTAGCTGGTTGTCGCAGCGCATAACTATAGCAAGATGGCAATCGAATTGTCTACGTTTAAAGCGTTAAAACTACCGTAACCGCAAATCCCAATTTGGGGGGAGAATATTTGGTAAGTATTAATTTTATTGAGAAATTGGTAGCTACACTGTCAAATAAATTGTAATTCAGAGGCAGCTGTTTTATTAAGATTAAGATTACTGGGTAATTTAGGTGCCCCGTTAGTGTAGCAAAAGCGAGCTACACTATTTTCTAGATTTGCGGATTAGATTAAATGCAAGGACTGACTTTCGTCGTATTCTAATATTTTAATCAAAATACAATTACCCACAGCGCTTTCATTGGGTTATGGTATGAATCCAATTTGCACGGCATTGAACCAGTTTCATCAAGTTACTTTAGCCAATATTGTCGGACAGTGTCTAGCTCGTAGGTAACGCACGTTACATACATATACTAGGCTCGTATAACGAAGTTTTCAATTTCAGGTCGCAAAAAACAATGTATCTAAAAATTGGAAATAAAACTATTGCAGCAGCTATAAACAATACAAAGGTAATTGCACAGAAATACTGCATAAAGACATACATATGCCAGTAAGCTTTCACAATTGTAACTTTCTCTGCGCTGTGGAAGAAAGGGAACCCTTTCTTGGAGTACAATATCCTGCTCTTCTATTTCCAAAAACGGCAACTCTGAAGCTCTCAAACGAACACATTACTTATAATCACAGCGCTTTAACGTTGTTGCTGCATTTACGAGTTGACTGCTGATTTAGTGTCGACAATAAGGTGGAGTTTTCGAGAGAAAGCAGCACTAAAATTTGTTGCTATCTTTTTCAGGATATAGCGAAAAAGTGCAAAAACTTTGACCAACAACTTTCTTCTTGGCTGCTTTCACCGGAATGCCCTTGCGGTCAAACATACGCTTCAGTAACGGAAACACATTTGTGGAGTACAATTTCCGCGACACATGTTTCCAAACTGAGTATCACAGAAGTTTGATGTCATGCAGGTAGACACTGGCTTTTACGAATGTGGAACTTTGTACAACCACTTCCACAATCCAACGAACATAAAGATAGATCCAGCACAATAGTTATTGTTTCGAGCATTTTAATGCAAAATACGTGCTTCTGACAATTGCCGTGTCCTTTATGGGTTGCAGATTATTCAACTGATGATAGGTAGAAGTGTGCTTGTTTTTACACATCCAAAACGTCAGTACCAATCACTCTGATCAGACGACGAGTTTCGAAGTGGAAAACTGTAAAAACGTCCAGTCATTTTCAATAATGATGGCGAGTTAAATGGAAGGTCATATTTACAAGTTTCCATTTTTTGCACAAATTTGGATAAGGACATTGGCGGGTGCGATGTATTTTTTAAAAGATATTTAGAGATGCCATAATATGATAATAGGTATGTACCTTTCATTTGTTCTTCTGTCACCAATTATTACGCGGTAACTTGACCATGATATTCTACACATATTAAAATAATATGTAATATTTTCAATACGTTATCCGACTCTAACATTTAATTTTAATTGCGTCCAAAATCAACGCCACAACCAGCGGCATTGTACATAGAGAACATCAAAATAATATGGTCGGCACTACACGACATTTCATTACCATTACATTGCTTTGAACATTGTTGAATCTGCGGACGGAATTTCGCAACAACAAATGCAATGTATGTATTTAATGCAACCGACTACCGACGGCGGAATTACGGATACAACCTTACATTGCTAAGTATGATGAATGAAACATTATTCCGATGTGAGGGTGTATTTTATCTTGACTATATATCCAGATTCCTAATGTGCGGTCTGTAATAAAATCCCGCAAACAGTGCAGAGGCGTCTAGAGATTACTCGTATAACATAATTTATGATGTGCCGATATTGTAAATAACTCAATTGTAGAGATTGAGTCCGAGAAGACCATCACAGTTAGAACAAGGATAACGACCGGTTTTAATTGTGTGTTCAATCAATGATCATTAATGAACTTAATATGTAATAACATAAATTTGTGTAGTTATACTTAATTTACGTTACGTTACGTCAGACTACACCTTTTTCCTGGATTTTAAACATCATATGTTGCCACGCACAAATCCAGTACATTTGCAGTGGTTCAGCTCATTGTCTTGCCCTCCAGAAAAACGGAAGGGCGCCCAACAGTACAATATATTCTGCTTAATGTATGAATTGAAAAACTGATGGATGTTATCGCAAGTGCTACTTTTCCAGGATCCTACAGAGACTGAATTGTGAAGAAAAAAAAATTCCAGTCGCAAAACCGGGTGAATGAAGCTCTATTAAATAAATAAATATTTTACTGCACATTTGGAAAGTAGTTGGAAGCATTTTTTTCTTCACAATTCAGTCTTGTACACGAGCGGAAACATATATTGCATCATAATCGGTCATAATTACTTGCGCAGTATATCGCGGAAGCAGAGGAAGCAAGATTAAATGGGGATTTATGATGTCCTTATAGTTAATCATGTTGCGCTGAATGTTCAGCCATCAAATTCATTACTCAGATATAAAGTCACTATACCATATGTATCATGCAAAGTTCTTGGATGCGTTTCTTGATTCCATAAAGAATTATCTTACTCTTTACGGGAGAATAAATGTACGTATGTAAATAGCATTTTTACTCAGATATGTGTATACGTTGCGTGTTGGAACTGACAGTGCCATGTGATGTCTATCAAGTCATACGGATACAGTCATTCCTCGTAATAGACCCATCAATCGTGTCCAACTAACAATATAACTAGTTTGTAAGTGGAATCACGATTTTAATATGTCATAAGTTGTTGTTGATCCTTTTTCCCAAACCACGCTTGTGTGGTAATACGGACAAATTATTTAAAGTTGCAAAGCACGAAGAAATTCCAGTGAGTCTCAGCGTTCCCAGTGTAACGAATATTATTGTTTTTATATAAATAAATGGTTTCCATTAATAAATGGTTACGAAGATCCATAACTCTAAAATACAGCAGGAAACGCTATGGTTTACTGAATGGTAAAATGAAACATTAAGTTGGTCAGGAGACGGCACAATGTATTAAAAATTTGCATTCATTAAGTGACACCACCGGTTTCTAAAATTAAACGGTAACGGACGCTACATTTCATTGGTGCTGCTGACAATGTCATATTTTCTACTTTTTCTTAACTACGTTAATAATTTCTACTTTTAATTATACATACGGAACTTTGAAGCCGGTGCAAGCTAAATTGTTGTCCGTATACATGTTGCTTTATAGATACGGAGCATATCGATGGCCTATTTCATTATGGCAGATAATTATCGAGATGCAAATACAAATGAAAATGCTCCCCGTATTAATTAATTTTAAGGAAAGTGCCAAGTTTGTTCCTGAAAATTAACACATATTAGTTTTCAGGAAAATGTAATGGTTTCTCAATGAAAATGACACAGATATTTTTGGTGCAAGTCCAAGTGTACTTTAAGCATGGTGGATGTTCCATTAGAACCCACATTTTCCGGTTGTATTAGCCAATTAAGTTTCTAACAACTTTGCATAGTGGTATGATCGTATATTCCGCAACTAGTTAGATATGCTAGTAAATATTTGTAAGTTGCCAGTGACCGTTATCGCGTCAGTTTAATTATTAATTTAATATTTTCAACTGGTGAAGTAAACCGACATTTAGTAAAAGCAATCGGTAAGATTCAGAGTACCCAGAGCTACGTGTCTCTTCTATTACTGAGGCAGATTGTACTAGTAAGTTCTGCAACGAATAGTCAATTCATAGGAATCAGGAATACGAATTGCAATTTTCATCTACGTTACAAAAGACATGGAGTTTATATCTTAAGGTTCTCTTATTGACATTGAAACGTCACAATTTTTATCATGAACAACGGAGAACATCAGCAAAAAAGCGTATGTTGAGCACAATGCCGTCACTTAATATGCGGACCAATTTTTCCGTCTCCAGCATGTATGTCTGGAATCGAAAACCTACCGCTGGACTCGCTTCAATTCATTTCGTGACAAAATACAATAATAGGCAATGCCGTGACTATCTCTAAAATAATTCGGAGGATCTAGGGAAATATTATACGATTAATAGAGTTATTGCTCAACCCAACTGTATTTCACAACACAAACTCTAAATGATTTATATAAACACAATAAATTAGTTTCATCGCTGATGTATTTCGTACAAAGTTGTTTGTTCTGCAGTGTCACAAAGCATCACAATATTTTCCGTCTTAAGCAAATCCACTGTTAATCACCCATTAATTAGTCAACCCACAACTCCAATGGTGCATTTAGTTTTCTCTATCACACGGCAATTTGTTTCCATACTTATCTTACATATATTCATGTATAAGTAAGGGAACATATTACAATGTTAGATAAGCAGATTTTCTACCTTGCACATTATTTACATATCACCGTGTATTTTTTGATTCAATAAAATTAAAGTAATATTTACCGGACAGATTTATTCAAGCTGTGAACGCTGTTGGATCATCTAACAAGGGAGGTACTTTCGCTTAAGTCGTCAGAATTGGATGAAAATTTGGATTTCTATGAAATCGGCGATGCTGAAAACCATGGAAAAGTTAGTTTCTGCTAAATGTCAAATCTCTGGCTGCTGCAAGCAAAAACATTAGCAAGCATCATGCTTCCTGGTAGTCTTTTTTGTCACAAAACGCAAGTATATAGTGGAACTCTCTAGAATACTGCAGCAACCAAAACACGTCAATTTTGGCAAACAAGTGTGCAATTACAATCATATAATACTCGCAAATAGCACATGTTATACCAACATGCGCCAAATCCAACACCATGTGTCGTGGGGGCTACAAGATTGGTTTGCGGTAGCAACTAAATAAAAACTTTTTATAGGTATCGTTGCATGCATTTTGTCTATATCAACGCTATGCATTCGGGCTATACCACTGTAATGCATTCGGGATATATAGATGTGATACCATCGTAATGTGAAAATTTGGATTTACAATTTATAAATAAATACCTAACACAAGTGTGACCCCTTGCACAACGATGACCCCTTGTACAACGATGACCCCTTGTACAACGATGACCCCTTGCACAACGATGACCCCTTGCACAACGATGACCCCTTGCACAACGATGACCCCTTGCACAACGATGACCCCTTGCACAACGATGACCCCTTGCACAACGATGACCCCTTGCACAACGATGACCCCTTGCACAACGATGACCCCTTGCACAACGATGACCCCTTGCACAACGATGACCCCTTGCACAACGATGACCCCTTGCACAACGATGACCCCTTGCACAACGATGACCCCTTGCACAACGATGACCCCTTGCACAACGATGACCCCTTGCACAACGATGACCCTTTTGGACTGATGACTCCAATACAACTATGACCCCTTGGCAATGATGACCCCTTTGCAATGATAACCCCTTTGCAATGATGACCCCAATACAATTATTACCCCCATACAATTATGACCCCTTTACAAATATGCCCCCTTTACAATTATTACCCCCATACAATTATGACCCCTTTACAATTATGCCCCCTTTACAATTATGCCCCCTTTACAATTATGACCCCTTTACAATTATGACCCCTTTACAATTATGACCCCTTTACAATTATGACCCCTTTACAATTATGACCCCTTTACAATTATGACCCCTTTACAATTATGACCCCTTTGCAATGATGACCCCTTTGCAATGATAACCCCTTTGCAATGATGACATACAATTATGACTCCTTCGCAATGATAGTTGTGTAAGCGGCCACAGATGTGTAAGAGACCATCATTGCAAAGGGGTCATAATTGTAAAGGGGTCATAATTGTATTGGGGTCATCATTGCAAAGGGGTTATCATTGCAAAGGGGTCATAATTGTATTGGGGTCATCATTGCAAAGGGGTCATCGTTGTGCAAGGGGTCATCGTTGTGCAAGGGGTCATCGTTGTGCAAGGGGTCATCGTTGTGTAAGGGGTCATCGTTGTGTAAGGGGTCATCGTTGTGCAAGGGGTCATCGTTGTGCAAGGGGTCATCGTTGTGCAAGGGGTCATCGTTGTGCAAGGGGTCATCGTTGTGCAAGGGGTCATCGTTGTGCAAGGGGTCATCGTTGTGCAAGGGGTCATCGTTGTGCAAGGGGTCATCGTTGTGCAAGGGGTCATCGTTGTGCAAGGGGTCATCGTTGTGCAAGGGGTCATCGTTGTGCAAGGGGTCATCGTTGTGCAAGGGGTCATCGTTGTGCAAGGGGTCATCGTTGTGCAAGGGGTCATCGTTGTGCAAGGGGTCATCGTTGTGCAAGGGGTCATCGTTGTGCAAGGGGTCATCGTTGTGCAAGGGGTCATCGTTGTGCAAGGGGTCATCGTTGTGCAAGGGGTCATCGTTGTGCAAGGGGTCATCGTTGTGCAAGGGGTCATCGTTGTGCAAGGGGTCATCGTTGTGCAAGGGGTCATCGTTGTGCAAGGGGTCATCGTTGTGCAAGGGGTCATCGTTGTGCAAGGGGTCATCGTTGTGCAAGGGGTCATCGTTGTGCAAGGGGTCATCGTTGTGCAAGGGGTCATCGTTGTGCAAGGGGTCATCGTTGTGCAAGGGGTCATCGTTGTGCAAGGGGTCATCGTTGTGCAAGGGGTCATCGTTGTGCAAGGGGTCATCGTTGTGCAAGGGGTCATCGTTGTGCAAGGGGTCATCGTTGTGCAAGGGGTCATCGTTGTGCAAGGGGTCATCGTTGTGCAAGGGGTCATCGTTGTGCAAGGGGTCATCGTTGTGCAAGGGGTCATCGTTGTGCAAGGGGTCATCGTTGTGCAAGGGGTCATCGTTGTGCAAGGGGTCATCGTTGTGCAAGGGGTCATCGTTGTGCAAGGGGTCATCGTTGTGCAAGGGGTCATCTATATATCCCGAATGCATTACAGTGGTATAGCCCGAATGCATAGCGTTGATATAGACAAAATGCATGCAACGATACCTATAAAAAGTTTTTATTTAGTTGCTACCGCAAACCAATCTTGTAGCCCCCACGACACATGGTGTTGGATTTGGCGCATGTTGGTATAACATGTGCTATTTGCGAGTATTATATGATTGTAATTGCACACTTGTTTGCCAAAATTGACGTGTTTTGGTTGCTGCAGTATTCTAGAGAGTTCCACTATATACTTGCGTTTTGTGACAAAAAAGACTACCAGGAAGCATGATGCTTGCTAATGTTTTTGCTTGCAGCAGCCAGAGATTTGACATTTAGCAGAAACTAACTTTTCCATGGTTTTCAGCATCGCCGATTTCATAGAAATCCAAATTTTCATCCAATTCTGACGACTTAAGCGAAAGTACCTACCTTGTAAGTTTAATTATATATTATATAGTCTAGTTGGTATTACTGTTGATCTATTAGTGGTTACAGTACTTTATAATTATAATACTTAAGCTACGCTACTGTACAATTCATATGAGTAATCATTGTATCTTCGCAGAGTTTATGCATAACAAAGGTTTTAATGCAGTGCGTTATTGCATTGCACCACGCAAGGCCATGCAACTGTATCAATTCATCAACCAAGTAATTGATGGAACAAACGATTTTATTTGACACGGATATTCTAGTAGCATATTTACGTTTGTAGTATCCATAGTGACGACATATGATCCTTATTTTGATAATTAGCTTGGTGCAAGTATTGGTGTTTCTTGATAATCAGTTTCGCGAGACAATTAGCTACGTAATATAATTCCATGCATAGGATATTTGTTTCCATGAAATATTAATAACTAGTATCAACGGATAATTAAGTTGGACAAATAATTAGATATGTGCTGTAACGTAGGGATTGACTTAAGATGCGGAATATGATTGGACTTTCAAAACGATTAGTTTCTTTCTGCACTGAATATGTTGATATTACAGTACTGTAAATATCATCACACCGAAGTAAATGCAGGAAGTAATGTTGGATTATGTTTCTTATCGACAGGCACAACAGTATATGTATCGATGCCACTGAAATAAAATACTAAATAAAGCAAAGAACCTTAGTAATCTACTAATTTTTTGATACAACGCAACGTCGACCAGAAAATTTCTTCTTCTGAATGCATCGTCCACGTACCTCCATATTCAACTCTGTGATGCGATATTTAATCCAGGTACCCACAACTGTAATCCATTGTCGAATGTTTTGAATCACACGTGGCAGGATCTCACAAATAAATATCGCCAACGATACCAATAGCCCACCGCCCATCAATATAAATTGCAGCTGTATATTTCCACTCATGTTCGGTTCCTTTAGTGGAACTCTGTCATCTAAAAGGAATTTTCCGGCATCATATATCAGCTTTGGCCACCAGTCCCACATTCCTGATTCAATGATATACTTTCGTCGCAAGAGCACAGACTGATCCATCCATCCAGAGAGAGTCAGTGTAATAGATACGTTGGAGTATGTTTCCTTTCCGACGTACACATTTTGACGCTTATTTGTTTGTAGCTGTCGACCAACCGCATAAGCCCTCTCCTCTGGCAGTACCAGTGCGACTCGGTTACAATGGCTAATTTCATTTGTGACCAGTACTTCTTCTGCCAGCCATAGCCAGGTCTGTGTTTCCTCCAAGTGCTTCTTGTATGATTCTCCAAATATAAGCTTGGAAATTATTCCAACAACTTCCATCGTATTCTCCGCTGCGAATAGGCGTCGGCCAGGTACAGATTCATAGGCTCTCTCGGTCGCGGCGAGAAGGGAACGATGCAGTTTCGAGTAGTTTGCTATTACGCTCCACATCTCGTTTTCATGTATTCCCGCTGCAGTGTGCCACTCAAATACCTCGGAGGATGCGATGACGGCTCGGCTACGATTCTCCACGCTTAATCCATGAGGTGTAATGATATTTTGTCTAGTTGTATTGTTGGGCTTTGTAGAGGTCGTATAACTCTTATTTATCATTTTTCTCAGTGGCGATAAATGTGTGGTTGTAAGCACCTTCAGTATTGCCGTTCTGGTGTAAACGGAGAAATTATTTTCAACAAGCTCCGCAAACTTTTCATACGGAATTGTGTTGCGTTGTTCAATTATGTTGTACACATTTGTGCTTTTGTACCTGTTGCTCAAAACTATCCCCATCAGCATGTAAAAGCCAATAGCGGATCTGAGATTTGCATTATCTACAACGCATTATCGAAATGGGTCGCCTTGCTCAATCAATACTTTCAGAAGACCAATCATTTCTGGACTACAGTAACCATCGCAGCTAACATGTTTGTTCATAATGAATAAAATTACTGAATATATGATAGCCAAGTGTATCCAAACACTTGCGCGATAAATATTGACCAACTCGGCAAAGGCGAGTGGTCGTCTTCCTCGGTATCCGCCGCAGCTGACAAATCGGACATTTGATATCCTTTCGGGCAGACTCAGTGGTCGAAATCGACTATTCTTATATGAGTTTACGCCAACTTGCATGAATATCTTTTTCGCCTTGTTCGTATTGGTACCATACAGGCCATTTTCGTAAATTTTTCGACCGTTGGTGCAGAGCACTTCAGAGTAACCCGTTTTGTGAATCCTAAATGTGAAATTACCCATCATTATTTGGATTAGGTGAGCCAGTGCATGGTACACCTTGTCTCCTGTGCTGTTGAATGGGGCATTTATTATTGAACTGCTCATGCCGGACTCTGTCACTAGATGATTGCTGCACATCAGTAGGTGCTGTAGTATTTTTGCAAAATCCCGGTGGTGTATGTTGCTGTCAGCAAATTCTTGTAGACTCCAAAAGAGGAGATGTTTAGGCCGAGCCGATTGTCTCGGCTGCGCTACTGACGTGAATTGCTCGAAAGTTGTAAACGTTTGTTTATGTAACGGTGCAAATTGCAGCAAGTAAGACTTGCATTCATTGCAGGGCTCAAACATATACATGCTAGCAATAAGGGATAAGCATTTAGCAAGAATTGAGCAAGTTTGAGTGACTTCCATAACTTCAACCGCAATAAATGATCTTGTGGACAGGATTGGCTCGTATTCAAATTCGACAAGATCACGGTTTTTCTCAACATGAGCCTGTTGCCAATCAATCAAATTGTTAGTTGGCATCAAGCTGAAGTATGGAGTGACTTGGTACATAATAATATGTAATTGGGGAACACTGGAGGGTTCACTTGCATTGAATAAAGCAGTTTCGTGCGAAATGTCGTACCAAAATACAGGACCCGATATTTTGCTTGCCATTGATATTAACGGAAATGGTTCCACTTGTACCCGACAATTCCAAGGTTTTGTGGAAACAGAAAATCGGAAATAGTCCAGTCGCGTACAAATTTCCCTCAGTTTGAATATATCGTCAACAACTGTCTTTCTCTTGTACAGGTTTGACGTCTGATTCTTCAAGCAATGCACAATTGACCCGCGCTTCTTTATAGTCTCGTTTCGAGACAGGGCGCCTTTTGGCACCCATACCAAGTTCAGATCCCGGTCATCAATCAAGTTTTCATTCATCGTATTAGCAACCTTTAAAACCGCTATTTGTAGTCTTCGCAGCAGTACCGGGGTTACGGTAAATATGTCAACGCCCCGATAATTATCAACCACCACCAAACAGTTCAACTTTCCAAACATTTCAATCATAGTATGGAAATTTAAAATATATGGATATCCTTTATCGTCAAATTTTGGAAAAGGATAAAATGTACCATAACCACTCGGACTGGCTCTATGGTGCCACCACTTTTTTGTCGTCGGGAAATCCACTCCTGAAATTGTGTACTCGTATTCATTTTCCTTTCTGTCCGATGGTGTTGGATTGACCCAGGTGGTCGATAATATTAAGGTGATGATTGAAATGTAGAAGAAAAACCCCTATACCATGGCTGAATGCTTGTTATGTTGTGTTCTTGGGGACATTATGAGACATTCGCTTATCTTTGGCTACTATGAAAATCATTATAAAAGGGTCCGCAATTGCTGAAATTGGAGGACTCCATGTGTATATTTGAAGCAGTTCCATATTTCCTTTCACTTCAGCTTCCAGCCAAAGCCCAATGTCTCAAGTAAGCTTCTTACAAATGGAGCGCAGTACTGCTTAGGAGTTGTGCATTAGAATGCAGCTGACCAAGCATTATGAAATGTTGCTGATGTTATGTCAAAGGAAAGCGGATACTCGTGTCGCTCGATGCCTAGAGAGCACTATACTATTTCGAAGGCGACATTTGCAATAAATTTGTCTCTTTTGCGATAATTGCATTTATTGCAATTAATGTAGCCTTGTCGGATGATTGTATTTTGGATGCCTACAGATAGTCGTGACAGTTAATTGGGTTTTATATTATTTTTCAATCTTGTGAGAGTTTTCCGGGTTTTAGTTTTCTCAGACTAGTCTGAAGATGAAATTTGTTTGAACATTTTTTTGATTTACGTAGGTACTGTGTCTAGACATATTACGTTGGAGAAAAAATAATAATGGGAAATTATTCTAGGTAGTACATTTGTGGGCGATTTCAAGTTGAGGCGAAATGAAGATTCCAGACGCAACTCCAATTGCGAGTCAAGAGTATATGAACTCGCAACGAAATGTTTAAAATTTAATTACAATTAGGCATTTGTTCACAATTCAGGACGATAAGATTGTACACAAGACAACAATGCAGATCTTCTTTACTATAAACGCAGATTGCACATACAAAGAAACAATAAACTGTAGTTGTCGCCCTAGGCATTTTGTTCTAAGAACCCTAATGTCAACTGTTTATTTTCCCGATAAAAAGCTTACAAGTCTTTAGTGATCCAATTTTTTAAAATTAATTTCCACATCCAACGACCGTGCATGCCGGCTTCATCGTAACATTATCATATTTATTGCCAACAGCTTCCGAGGGACAATATATCTCAATTGACAGCTCCATCTGCTCCGGTACCATTCAGTGGCTTGTGTGAACCAAAATATCAATTTGTCCTAAGCAAATCCATTCATGTTAAATTTCGTCCAGCGTAAATCCATGAGAATGAAGCTGCCTTGTAATGTCTCTAGGATGTTTTGATCTCACCTCGATGATTTTATTCGGATTATTTATGATGGTAAATATTTCCAATTTACAGCAACATAGATGAACCAATCGGGCTTGTTTGTTTAGCAACGTTTTGATTGGGATAATGTAGATATGTTTTAGAAAAGCCTTCAGAAACGAATTCATTTGTATATACAAAGGTTATTTGAAGGTGTGATTGTGAGGAAACACGTTTCCGGAATTAGGAGAACAACTTGCAAGCACGGCGGTATCCTATGAAGAAAGTGCCAGTAATAGTTCATACTCAAGTTGTATGTGTGCCAATTTTAACACACCTTGGACCTGTCGGAATGTTATTTCCGAGCAATATGGTAATATTCAAAGAGTGTGCTTGGCACAATGCTCTGATGTTTATTTACCGCTTTGAAGGATTTTATTTAATTATATTTCCATCCGTATGAATAATAACCTTGAACCAAAAGTGAGTATTTTTCATTAACAATTAACGTCCGAATGTATTGCTGCACTTGCTTGCATGTTTCTCATTCGTTCCCTAGAATTTCCAACGATTTCATCCATGTGATGTGGGGATTATTAGACGTGATTCGGCGCACATATAACAGTAAGTTGTGCAACAAAAGGTTGTCAGTGAATTAGTTTCTCTTCATATTGTCTCATCGCAGCGCGCTAACGGGTAGATACACGGTATGTGCAGAGAATATTATAAACTCGTGTAAGTGAGTTGCATTTTTCAATAGCAAGAAACATCAGAATTAAAACAGCTTACTGCAGAGTATAGCGACGAATGAGTAAACCAACGCTGCCTTTAAACTTACCTTTGCATGTAAGCTTTCATTGTGACAGTTTTATCTACGCTGCTGAATAATGGAATACCTTTCTTGAGTACAATTTCCTAACCTTTGTTAACCAAAAACGGCAACTTTGCAGCTCTCAAACCAACATGTTGCTAATCCACGCAGCGTTTTGACGTTTTTGATGGACTCGTAAGGTGAGTGCTGGTTTAGATTTGAAAATAAATTGGTGTTCGAGAGGAAAAATAAATTCCATTATTTTGCCAGCTTCAACTCCATAGTATAACCAAGTACAACAGTTTAGTTGTTACTTTTTTCGCTTGTGGCTGACGCTTCTGTAACGGGAACACTTTTGTGGAATACAATTTCCGCGAGACTTGCTTTATACGGAGTATCATATAAGTGTAATGTCATGTAGGTAGACCCGAGTTCACGAATGTGTAGCTTAGCAAACTTTGTTCCACACAACAGCGAATACAAACAGAAAACCAGCACGAATTTTGATGCTTCAGTTTTAATGCAATAGTATGAGCGGCTTCTTAAGCTATGGCCTTCAGCACTGGAAATGCTTACGATACGACATGTTCGGAATATTTGGCAAGCTTCTTGACTGATACATTTCAGAACATTCAGGAGGATCCGGTAAACCGGAATGAGAGTAGCTTATTATCGACATGGAAGGAAATGACAGAATACTTTGTACAATAACAGGAACATAACATGTAATGACGCCCATGTTTTGACATTTTAATTGAAAATGGACATGATAGATTGCCATTCGAGTAAGAAATGCTAAGATATGCAGCATTTCTCGTTCATGTTCCATGCAGTGTGTTGTCGGGAGACGAAAATGTGAAAACTTATACACAAACTAGCTTCCCAACCCACTGTCCTCCCGAAGACTGCTTTGAGTACGTGTTTATTTTCGTCACCACTGACGCCAGCTTGTTAGTAAATACTTGAAAATTCAACCTCAGCTATAACTACCGCAATTGAAATCATTTTACATTGTGTTTATTTTGCTTAAAATGATCGTGTACATGGCTGAGGCTGCTTACCACTTGCGCTGTTTGGGAACCTTATCAATGAACTATACACCAATAACGAATACATAATGTAAGATCAACGTGCTTTTAGTTAATGTATAAATACAATCATAACATCTTTTTCGGAGCATTTTGAAACAATTTGACTTCGCTTGAATTTCACAAACGATATTATGTGCAACACTGCTGATTTAACGCTTATGTTTCAGATTGACTTCACATTTTAAGTGGATTTGATATTCCAGCAAATTCATGACCTTAAACACATGTATCAAATTTAATCTAGATTATTTTACTACAGACACTTAGTTTGCATTTACTGAGTTAGTTACGCAATGCTGAATTTTTTTCAATTCGTACTCTTCTCCAAATCGAAAACATAGTATCCTATGATGTTAGTGTAAAGTTTCAAATTCCTTGTATTGCTGAACATTTTTTTTGTCTAGTTCACCAAACAAATAATGAAGTATGTCACCGTGGCACTCAATATCTGCAAAGTACAATGTACATAGGAATTATTGTATGTACCGGTGTTACAGTACATTATATGAAGTAGAATTAATAAAATAGGTGGATATATTCATTAACAAATTACGCTAGCCAACGTAGAATAGGTCACAGGAAATGTGTTGCCACCTTTGATCGACACACCGTGGGTATCAATATCGTGCACAATCATATTTACTGCCACAGCTGGCATTTCCATAAAATTCCGTTCCATGGACAACCAATCTGTCAGTTTTGTCATCTGAAATTGCCGCCACTATCATACATTATTCACACATAAGAAACCAAAATAATTAATTGTAGGACAAATATATATCCAATGGAACAATACCTGATGTGGAATGTCGGCTGCGTAGAGTAGGATTGTGTAAGTATACAGCATGTAAAATCCGATAGTCGCCACATCAAAAATGTTTCTTTCTTTTACCATTTTGATGAATACATCCTCAAATCCAGTTGAGTAGTACATTATGGTATCAATCAGGAAATAGAGAACGAGGGACCCCACAGCTTTATTAAGAAGTTGAGAGAGCTGTCTTAAATCATCATAACATTGGCGCATGTTTCCCCAATTTCTAGTCGTGTTTATATATCCCTTTTCTAAGCCAGACTGGCCGTCCCCATATTTTTCAGATTTCAGCATTTTCAGGAATGATGTGACATGAATCCAAAGCGTGAGCACGGAAAATAGCAAAATGGTCTCCGTGTACATGCTGATAAATCGCCTGTAATAAGATAACATTTTACTCGACACGGTTTTGAAATCAACTCAAAACAAAATATATTGTTTGGATAAAATGATTTACCTGGCAAAATATCCTGATAGAGACAGAATGCCAAAGATTATGCCACATGCTTGGCCCTTAATCGTCACTTCCTGACTGCTATTCAGGTTTGGGCTTTGAAAGTAATTATATTGACCACGTTCCACGATATTCGACATCCAGTCCCCAATGTTCCAATCATCATAACTCGCGTTTCCAATGAATCCAAAACAATCAGCGGTTTTAACTATAGTTTCCAGAATTGGAAATACTATGATTACACAATATTCCCTCAATGCAATCAGACGGTACGAGGACTTGGCCTTCATCAGTTTGGTTCCCATAAGAAAATTTACTATGTTCAAGAATTTTGTCCTGTCAACCCAAACTACTTTCCAGTAGAGGATCTTGAGCCATCGTGACACAAGGTTAAAAACAAGATCTAGGAAGTATTCTGGGCTCTTTGTGACATGTGTTTCAAAAATTGCTCGACGCGGGCTTTCAATTATCCAGAAAAATGACAATAATGTAACCATGCCACAGATCAAATTTTGAAGCCAACTCGACACCAGAATGTATTGTTTATCTTTATTGATTGTGAATCTGAATGGGCTAAATCCGGTGAAGTATGCAACGTCAAAATAAATTTTCAGTAAGTTAGGGGATCCCAAAAATGTTGGAGAGATCATACTGGTTACTTTATTTGGATTAGTATTTTACTCTTTTAAGCTGTTGTACCATAATGAGGCTCAATGACGATCAAATGCTGACGTGTCGCGTTATCACCGTTATGCTCGAAACCTATTGTCAATTGATTTTGTTTGTCACACTAAAATTGAAAACTTTAAAAGTTATTAGGGATAGTGAAGTAAACATTCTCCAAACTCTTCAAAGCTACTAGTAGCGCATAATTTTATTAATTAAATCGTAACACATTTGTACTACAATTATTATATTCCAGCCCAATTCCATGTTACGTCATTGAAACTGAATTTGCTTTTCATTGCTTCCACCCAAATTTAAACAAAAAACCATTATTTTGGTCGAGAATATGACGCCAAAACTGCTAGTTTTATGATAATTGCTTCAGTACCATCCTTGGGCTACGCTCCACTACTGGTCGCAAAACCTAATATGCTGGTATATTCTAGGGAGTTGATCGTGTACTTGACATTGGCATATCAACTGAGTATCAATAATTGCAACTGTGGTGGTACATAATGGTAAGTGTTTCGTACAGGCTTGCATGCGTCGGCAATGTAATCGTTTACTCGTTTTCTATTTATTATCAATGCAACTTATGTGTGTACTTTTTCAGCAATAAATATTCAATTTTCTGAAGCGGACAGCAAGAAATGAACCTACATGTTTAAGTAAACTTCAAACTGAACTAAACATCACCGTCAATACCAGTAGAATCCTTGTTCTGTTCTCAACAACGAGGAATGCTACAGACGCTGCCAATCCCAATATGTGCACAATAAAAACCAAGCGCACATTTCCCTTTAGAGATGCAACCTTTGGAGGCGGCGAACTGGCAACATCTTGACTGCCATTCGATTGGGCACTGTTAATGGCCCATTGAAGAATATGGGATTGGTGAAAGTAGCTCAATCTCTGCAAGAAAATAAGGCGGAGTATACCCGGTTATGTCGATATCCAAATTCATTTCTCCGAACACATCGTCCACAATTGAAATATCCAAGTTCTCCACGGAACGCTTTACCTGTGCTGTGAAGCGGTAACAAAGATACTCGGGCAGCATGACCGCACTTTTGTTGCATATTTTGAGTTCATCTTCGAACCAACTCGCCTCCACTCTCGATTAGTTTCAGCACCTCATCTCCCATGCCTACAGTGGTTGCTGAATTCGTGTCATATCTTTTACGGATGTCATAAACAGTTCTAAATATTGGCCCGAGTGCACTCTCAACACGCTGTATTAAAGCGGACATATTTGGATGTAACTGAGAATGCGCCATGATTTCAGCCGTTTCGGAATGCATTTGACTCAACTGATTTTTACAGTATATTTCCCCAATTTCTGATTCAACGTTTAAGTATTCTTCGAAGATATAATGCGGAGAACTGCTAGGTTTGTCAGCATCAGGATCAGCGGAAGCGGTTGATGCCCTCGTGTAGATACTAAAATTGTATTGCTGCAGCTGTTTAAACCTTTTGTAGAACAGAGGCTTCCGAGGGACAATCATATTGTAAACGTTGTTATTTTTATAGCCAGTACTAAGGACAAGTGCACCTAACAAGGGAACGTTGTTAGGTGAATAGAGCCTAGAGAGAAACGAAAATATAAGTCTGAATCAGAATTTTCTGCTGATTCTAACGGTACGAACTTTATTCTGCAGAAATGAAATATGTGGACTTTACGGTCAAACAAAATTCAGTTATTACGTTGATAGTCTCACAATGCACCAATAGGCTTTAAATAAATTGAAAATAAATATGATTTCTTATGCAACATAACCGAAATTCATGTAACCTTCTATGAGTGCCGCATCTAGGATAAGGTTCCTGCATATATGTACAAATGCATGTACATCTGTATAATTCACACAATATTCCCTTTCTATAAGTCACTAGTACGAGACTCCGATGTTGAGATTAAATAGAAAACGTCCAGTAATATTTTGTTTTTTGCCGAAGTTGTCATTCCCTGATTAGCCCCGAGGTACGATTGGTTCTATTGCATGTACGTAAGCAATGTAGTGTACGTACATATATCTTGGTTACTTTAGTATACTAACGCGACGTCCTCGTGGTATGATTTCAGTTTGGCTACTCCTTTAGTGTTTGTGAAACTTCGTGTCAAGTTCACAAACCAATTCAGTGCCCGAAATATGCAAAATGCTAATTACGTATTTAGGACTGCTTCTGTTTTTGGATGGAGAAGAACAATTGGTCAAATGACCAACAGTATGTAGGATCTCTGAATGGTGTTTCTCTAGATGTTATTAAAAGAATGGCTGCTGGGTGCCCGAACGTGCCTACCGTCGAAGGAAGTGAATACTCTTACACGAAATTGGAAAGGAAATAACAATGATGTACGGATTGATGGTGCGGTATTTACACCATTTTCAGGACAGAAGTATTGTTTCTATCTAAACAGATCGTGTACAAAAAAATCAATTTATTCATTTTAAAATAAATGGAATTACTCTGCAGTGCACATCTGTGAAATGGAATAAATATTTTCGCTAATGGAATGTAAAACAGTAGTCTAAACATGAGTTTCGTCAAGTAGTGTTACTTTCCTGAAAAGATTCGAAAATGGTCTCCTTTGTTAAGTTGGAAGTTCTTCATCATCTGGTATATTGTAACAAGCAGAGGTGATAAATTCATTCCTCTCTGAGCACGTTGTGGTCGCCAGACGCGTAGAGCAGCAGTAACAAGAGGAACCCGACGAGCTGGCCGAAGTGTATTCCTGCATATAGCCGTTACATGAATATGCCTTCACAACGGCATAGCTGCATAAATCATTGTTGCAATCGGGTGGTACTGGAGTATATGTAGCCTCTGCTTTCCCTTACTCATTTTGCCGACTTTGTGAGTAGTATTGCTTCTGTTGTATGAAATCATCGGTCCAGGAAGCCTGTAGACGATTAACAAGTTAGGGGTATTCAAAAAGGTTATTGAGTATCATGAGCTTTCTAACCGTCGAGTCGATGGTTGTGAATATTTGATTGAAAATACCTCTCATGAGACTTACCTCCAAGTATACGCTATCGGAGATGTGATCACGCGGTCCATTTTGTTTCACGCCGGGCCCGATGTCTACACCTCCAAAAACAAAAGCAGACGGTGATGTCATGAACACGGCAATGACTAAAAATTTCGTCATTTTGACATCCTTAACAGCATGTAAGGACATATTTCAGCCGAAACCAAAGTTGAAACAATATCTGGTAAAATTCTTTTGGATTTGCCACAGCAGTCAATTACTATTACTTTAACGTACCAAATCCGTGCTGCAGGTAACAGAAACATGCAGAAATGTTTTATGGTAGAGATAATACTTTACGTCTAACAAGTTCTTGAATCAGATAGTAACTGCGGAACGAAAAATGAACATCATGTTTTGCATTGGAACCGAGCATGCTTTGATATTATATACAAAATTACTAAAAAATGTGTAGAAGTACACTGCGGCACAGTGTCTGTAATATCGTCCACAGATAATGTGTAACGTGGGGCAATGTCATTCCTTGCACATTAATAGATGATTCAGGTACTTTGGGATACAATTTGGAATGAATATGCACGATATTCGATTCCAAGCTGCAAAGGGGACTACGAGTACACGTATCATTTTGGCGTGGCATTAAGTCCCTAACTACTTTAACTGATTACTAATAAACAATTCACGTGAAACTGGTCGAAACGAGCTGCAATGTCGTCGCCTGAAAGCGTCTAAAAACAGCTTGGCTTTATAATGGTTGTACATCGTTATGCCTGTCCGTACCGTGATGTTGATGAAACCACAAATACATTCCTCGTTTCTTGTGAGACGATTATAACAACTAGTACGACGTAGCTTTGTTAACATTCCGTTGGTGAATACGTGCTTGTTCATGTGAGGTGTTTACGCTCAGTATTTAAGACCACACCTGCATTATTCGTAAACTATTTTCTTGTGTTCACTCCGTTGTCATTCAGTTGCTTAAAAGAACAGAACCGAATCAATTCAGCTAAACGAGTGGATCGCAATAGTATACACCAGTTTCATCCATATTGCAAATATATACAGACATGCGCAACAATACATGCACCGTAATTGGAGAGGTCAAGCACTTTTAACGTTTACGCAACCAGTACCCAAACTTTTGAGCTATTCTTATTGCTCATGCCTACCCTATAATCCCAGCACAATTTTTTGAGCAAATACTTTATCTGTATGCTGAGCTTAAACTCTTTCTGTGATAAATTTATGTTTACCTTCTATATCAATAGTTAAAATACAAATGTATTGTTTATGTATTTGTTTGTATGGAATGATTAATGTTTTACGTCAACTAGTTTCACGTGATTATTACGCTGGACTAATACGTGGAATTTTGGCGTAACAACGTTTTGTAAAGTAGTGGTTAATACAGGATTCGGAGAGTGATTTAATGATATACTAAACTGGGTTAGATAATGAATATATTATATAATGATATGATAATGCATAAGATAGTATATAATGTATTATTGAAAATAACCAATTTAAATAATCATCGTGCAGTATGTGAGCATTAGTTGGATGCGCATATACAGCGACGCATAAGAAATAATGCGAAACATTGCCATGTCATTTTTACAACCTCATGATTTATTTCATCAAACCTTTTAACTTCAGAAACTATATAGAATTTATTTCCATACCCAGTCAACTCTTTGTAATTATATCATTAGATAATTCCGTAATAGAGGATTCTAAAGATTAATATAAAAAATATATACTCTATCGTCTACATTAAACGACGTCTAGGATAGCATTAATGCGCTGAAGCCTGTATTATTTACGTCTAATCATATTTGTTTTTGTTTATTTTTAAGCAGACGATAATATCTATTGAATTGCGCTCGCATGCGGCATTTTTCCAACATACATGACGACTACATCGACAATTCCGTTCAAAAAAGGCAAAAGAGAAAGTACATTCCATTAATCCTTCTGTTGGTACATATTAAAGGAAGCAAAAATATTGTATCTACATTATACCGTGTTCAAATGCGCACACGGTGAATGCTGTTATTTCTGAGTTAAGTAGCCCCACTAATAATTTCGGTAATTTGCCTGCATAACTTGCGCGGGAATATGCATGACATTGTAAGGTCTCGAGATGAGCATTTGTCCACAGCAGAACATGTGCAACTAATACACAGTGATGGTGTTTTAAATGATGCCTTTAAAACAAGATACGTATAAACCTTACGGACACTTTTAGCTATCCTTCGAATACTGTGGCATATATACAAGCGTTTCTCAAAGATGAACAAAAATATCGACGCCACTAATCCACAGGCCAACAGCATAAATTGGAGCTGAATGTTCCCTTTCATATTCGGCTCTTTTAGAGGCACTTCACCGTCCATAACAAATTTTCCTGTATCATAAATAACATGTGGCCACCAGTTCCACAAACCTGATGTGTCAATGGCCTTCTTCCTCCACAGCACAGATGGTTCCGTCCATCCAGAAAGAGTCATAGTAATTGATACGTTACCATACACTTCATCTCCAACGTAAACATTTTGCTGATTGTTCTGCAGCTGACGACCAACAGCAAAAGCTCTCTCCTCGGGTAAAATCAATGCCACACTCTTGCAACTGGTAATTGTTTCAGTTAGCAGCGCGTCTTCATCCTTCCAAAGTCGAGATTGCCTTTGTCTTACATCCTCTCCATAAGCATTTCCAAATGCCACAGGTAGGACCGACAGTAAAGCTTCCAAGTCAGACATTTCTCTAGGTAGATAGGGAACTGGCTGAAACTCTCTTTCTGCAATGACCAGAATGGAAGGATGCAGGAACGAGTTGTTCAGTATTACGCTCCATAAGTCATTGTCAGTAGTTCTGGCTGCGTTTCGCCATTGCAATACTTCTGAAGTGGCGAAAGTGTTGCTATAATTTATCGATCGTAGATAGTGAGGGGATACAATCTTCACGCTAGCTGATTTATTAGTCAGTTTTTGAATATTATATGTCAGGTTCCCAATTTTTATTTCCTGTGGAGATAATGCCGAGAGATTGCGTTCATGGACTTCAAGGACGCCCGTACGTGTAAATATGCTGAAGTTATTTTCAATTAGCTCCGCAAATTTTTCATACGGAATTGGAGTTCGTTGAGCAATAATGTTGTACACGTTGTTGCTTTTGTAGCCGTTGCTCAAAATGATTGCCATGAGCATATAAAAACCAATGGCTATCCTAAGGTCCTTTTTATCAACCACGTGTTGCCGAAACGGATCCCCTTGCTCAATCAGTACTTTCACTACGCTAACTGCATCAAAAGTGCAAAATTTAGGCCGGTCAACATAATTGTTAATTAGCCACACAAGTGAGATACATGATGCCAGTATGCATATCCAGGCACCTACGGGAAATACGTTGATTAACTCTGCAAAAGCCAGCGGCCGATTCCCTCGGTCCCCGCCGCAGCTCACGAAGCGCATAGATGTTATCTCTGTCGGTAGACTCAGTGGTCGAAATCTACTAGTTTCCAGAGAATCTATATCTACGCTCATCGATATTGATTTGCTGTCCGTCCTACTAATCCCATAAAATATAGACTGGTCAGTTTTTTGTCCATTTGTGCAGTAGCTTTCGGCAAAACTTGCTTTGTAAATCATGAATGTGAAATTGCCCATTATGACTTGGACCAAATGGGCCAAAGCATGGAACACCTTCTCCTGCGTACTATCGAATGCTACGTTTGCAGTTGGGTTGAAAATACTTGAAATTTGCAATAGACTGTGATCGCAAATGCGAAGACGCTCCAGTATTTTGTTGAAACTACGACGGTACGCATTCTCTGTTGGACCTTCCTGAAGATCCCAAAAAACCAGGCGCTTTGTCTGAGTAGATGGCCGTGCCATCGTTATCCGCAATAGCTGCTCAAAATTTTGAAGTCTCTCTTTATATAACGGAGTGTCTTGCAGCCAATGATACTTGCAATCGTTACAGGGCTCAAACATACTCAAACTTGATACACGTCCAACCAATCCCATGGCATTTCGGGCGACTATTGTAACTTTGGCAAACAAAAATATCCTCACTGACATTAGAGGCTCGTATTCGAATTCAAAGTATCTCGGTCTTTTCTTGGTATGTGCCAATTGCCAGTTAAGCAATTGGAAGTTGTTAACTCCGTTCTCTAAAGAAGGTGTGGTGTGAATAAGTATATGTATTTGCGGAACACTGGACGGCTCGCTTGAATTGAACAGGGCAGTGTCATTGCGTATGTCATGTCGAAATACGGGAGGTGGGACATTTGCAATCATTCTCATAATTGGAAACATTTCCACCTGCACCCGACAATTCCATGGCTTAGTGGATGCAGAATATACAAAGTAATCCAACCGTGTGCAAATTTCTCTCAGTTTCTGAATGTCGGTAGTAATTCTGTTCTTCATGTAGAAATGTGACGTGTTCTTCAAGCAATCAACGAATGTCCCATGTCGTTGTATCGTTTCGTTTTTTGCAACAGCGCCTTGCGGAACCCATATTAAATTCAAATCCTTTGTTGATCGTTTTCTATTGCCCACGTTTACATTATTTTCAACAACACTTACTTGCAGCCTACGTAGCAGTATGGGAGTGAAGGTGGATATGTCAACGCCTTGATAATTATCTACTACCACTAAACAGTTCAGTTTTCCAAAATACTGAATCATATTTTGTAAATTTTGTATATAAGGATATTCCGGATTGTTCGACCTCAAAAAAGGATTATGCCTTCTAAAAATGGACGGAGAAGATCTATTGTACCACCACCAATCTGTCGTTGGAACACCTACACCGGAAATTGTGTAGACATTGTCCACTTTTGTGTTATCAGACAAAACACCATGAGTTAAAAGTAAACGGAGAGCTGCGATGCAAATATAAAAACCGCCGCTTGATCGCTGCATGTTGTCAGAATTATTGTTTTGACTCTAGTACTTGGAAATTAGTGATATTGATGAGGATAAGTTTGCTTTAATATTTGAGCGACTGGAGTTGACGCTCTGTGGTGATTTAATGAAGATTTTTAAAATCTTTGACGGAGACGAAATTTTGGGCGTAAGCGTAAATGTGAATTACGAATCGTTGACGACGCCGACTAAGACGAAATGCGTATACTGCGTCAACAATGGTTCAAAAAATGGATAGTCGAATTACACTAATCAGATATTATGGATTTCAACGGATCAAAAATGTTTTCTCCAACGTAGTGGATTGCGTTAAAATGATGGTTTTCTACACGTATGTTGGAACAGCTTCTTGTATATTTAACTGCTCCCTGTATTAGTTTGCGTTATACAAAGACATCACTGTATTCGTAACGAATAACGGCATCACCAAACGCAACTTAATAAGCTGGACGCAATAAATCTGGAATCTTATGTGCATTGTTTATACTAGAGGTTTGAAAATAAATTTAACCAGCGCTCCGACAATACTCCCACAGTGTGAATTGGTTCATGCAGGTAGGACGACAGAAGTTGCTTTCCTTCAAATCATCAGCGCCGTACTCCGCTACTGATCCATATATTGATTTTTGGAACACAATTACTTCCACGAGATTATAGCATTTGCCGAACAACAAGATTTGCGTGTCATCTGAACTATAGGAGTAATGGGATTCTTGAACGCAAGGTAGAATGATAAATTGGATATTTCTATTCGATGAAGAATATCGATTAAACAAATGGTCGGTTTGGAAATCAACTTTATTTCGAGATCGGCAGTCGCATTTTGTACTGGTTTTTTACTACACTGTTCCTTGAACCATCATATATACGAGATATTTTACATGAACTTCACAGAAGTTGTGTTAATTTTTTAGTTCAGGGACATGTTTTTATAGTTCGGTTGCACATATACTGTAGACTTTTGTTGGAGACTTCCGGGAGTGACATTTACGCTACATTAGCTATCGTGTTCTGTTAATACACTCAAAAAATTTTACATCGAGTTATATTAAGCGTATAATAAGTATGTGCATTGCGTTCACCTCCTGAGCTGGTTTCATAACGTTTAAAATGCATGAATCGCTTCCCCTGCTTGTGTGTTTAACGGCTTCTGCTTTCACATTCATGCGCTTCATGATTGCTAATGTGACGATAACCGACCGTGTGAGTCGCCGTGTTATCGCGATCCTAATTTAACTTACACGCAAAGGTTATCGCATTTCCTGATAAGTCAAAGGCACAGTGTAGATTTTTTGGGGCATCTAACAAACAAACTGATTTTTACTGCTTGGTGTCCAAGGAAAATCAACAAGGCGCCTTTGGCTTATCAGGATATGCGATAACCTTTGCTTACACGTGTCCATCCCCTGTTTTCGAGGACTACTAGTATGAATCCAGTGGCTAAATTTAATTCGAATGCAAAGCGTTCTCAGCATTTATGTTCAGTGTCATTTTCGGCTTTGAATGAGAAATATCTTCACATCATGGATTTTGAAATGTATAAGTGTTCAAAAACAATTAGTAAACTCTATCACACTTTTTTCGAAAACTCGTAAATTATCATATCTTTTGTCGTTTCTTATTACATTAGCATCATCGCAATATCAAGCTGATTGGTTGATAACAACTAGATAAATCTTTCTTTGAATTATTTAGTTGAAATGGACCGCCGGGGTTATAGCTGTCAAATTTATGTTTTCAAAACTTGTAATTCATGATCTGACGAATTTGGAGTGCATACAAAATAAGCACTACGAAATTACAAACTATCTCTCAACTTGTAATACGGTGTTTTAGCAACAACTATTCCGCATGCTGCACGTTGTTGGTATATGTGTGTATGAAAAATTGGACTTAACTTTGTATTCATGGTCTTTACTTGTGACTGACAAATCGTTGTTGATATTAATAACAAGCGAGAAGAGTGGACTCATTGGAATGTCATGCGAAGTTAAACATATTATTTTTGCACAGTGGATCATGAGTTCCCCATGCCAGTTTTTTTTGTTCTGGCTAAATTTGAAACGAGGAAATGCCAGGGCATCAAAAGTTGTCAAGAAATACATTAACATTGTGGCGGAATGAGCTAATCGGTTTGCGATCCACTCGCGATCGCCTTTTCTCATAACTGTGGTAATAATATGTTATGCAAATTGTGAATTACTAACCTCAGAACTACGTCATCAAATCAATGATTTAATTAACTAACCAACGTTACCTACCAACAATATTATTGTTTTACGTTTCTTACGTCAACACAGTCACATGTCACCAGAACGGCAATTTTAGATTTTATTATATGCTTGCGATTCCTGAAGAGCTATCAGAGTTTACACATGAAGTTAAGCTATTCTAATGTATTACTCATCTAAATATTCAATAATATCCTTATAGCAAATCTACGGTAACGGTCCTAACACACATTATAGTGAAGCTTGGTAGATGCGCTATTACGTTACATCACTCAAGAGAATTGTATTTTGGCTGGTTTTAAATGTAATAGCAGGCAAAAATAGACATGATATGAGTACGGCCACATCGCATCTTTGATTATTGCATTATGCTCATTAAGATACATATGACATTTTTTAGCATACCATTGTTATCACAACACAGATGTATGGTGAAATTGAAAAAATCAATTCATCGTAGGCCGACGAAATGCTCATGAGCAGTATGTGTGATGTCAATGCTTGAGAAAATTTATTAGAAATAAGGCTGCAGTAGCGGCGAAACGCATTGTTTCCAAAACCATTATTGCTCATCACCAAATCAAGACAACTGCCAAATTAACATCAAAATATTAATTGAAATCATTTGATTGGTATAAATTAAATAACAATATTAACAAAAGAATACAAGTCGTTCTGTGTTGATTTGTTATTTTTTCGGAAAAGAATAAATGTTTATTTTAGTGCAAGTTTGGTTTGTCCGCATGTCGATATGGCATACTCTATCGGAACAGCTAAGAACTGCATTAAACTGGTCATACACCAAAATGGGTAAAAAGCCATTTGGAGTTCATATACGTATCCAAATTTTCCAGCATTCATTGGGCTGTGAGATAACCTATTTATGTTGTATTTAACGTGAGAGGACACACAAAATACAGGAACGTCTTCAAAGGATTTCCTTATACCTTTAATTTTACACTACACGTATATGTGTATATGTGCGTTTGTATTAGAAGAAACCATGGTTAGTCAAATATTTTTGTTATAATAATGCCCTCCTCTTCTGCACAAAACTACCTTATATGTTCCACTACGGAACAGAGGTCTAAAAATATGCATGAAAAAGCTTGAGGACGTACATGGCATTTCTTGAGCACGGCCATCACGCACAATGCATCCCATTGTTCGCAAAATCTAGGACTCTTGTGCTTGCTATCCACACCAACGCAGCCACAATAAGATTTGTTACTGACTAATTTTGAGTGTAGTTTTAAATATTTCAGCTTCAATGTGTGTAAGTGCACCGTTTAAAACTCCAGGACATATTCATGCACATATCTGTTCATAAAATACCATTGAGTGATTGATTGCATTTCATTTACGTGATCAATTCTTCATTCTTCTTACAAAATAATGAATTGCATAGTGAATCATAGTTTGTGCTTGTGGTGTCTGTGGAAGGAATGTGAAATATCATATGCGTTATTCCCGTCTGATACAAAAATAGGTACAAACGTAAACAAAAGAATAATGTAGTATCTGTGGTCCTTGCTGACAGAACAATTGAATATTAGTCTGGAGTTAATCTAACAGCAGCAGAAGGCGATCGCACAGTCGTCATTCAAGTGCTTTGGGAAGCACACAAAAATAATTTGCTAGCAAAAAATATATAATTGCATTAATCAGTTTCAATTATTTATGCTTTAACTTACTAACAAACTTGGACGCGGTCAATTACAACAGTTATCAGTACTTATATTTATCGATATTACTTCTGATGGAGAATTTAACGCCTGATTTTCCTAGTATGGATTTGATTGAAATGGCGGCGAGGAAAAGCTTAATGTGTTTTGATACAAAAAAGCAAAAGGTAGGGAAGATCGACACAGAGGATTTAATTCCTCTAGAAAAGCCCGAGTACCTGCAGACTGTAATTCATCGTCGCACTGGATTCATGATGGTCAAAAAGGTATGCTCCGGGCAACATATTGCCGCTTTTTATGGGTGTGCGTTTTAAACATTAAAAAGTAATGAGTCCATCGCTAAAAGGTTCATTTTGATTGCTTTTGGTAGACATTTCTCCCAGACGAACTATTTCCACCAGAGTGCTTGAGGACCTGCAGGTGCTTCATCAATCTAAATCCGAATTTATTGTTGGTTTCTACGGAGCTTATCTGCTTGACGGCAAGATTACTATTTATACCGAGTACATGGACGGAAGGTGCCTAGAGTCTATTTTGGGAGCAACGGGACCATTTCCGGAAACTGCGATTGTCAAGACTACCGCAGATGTTCTGAGTGGACTATCTTATCTGAAGGACTCGTACAACATTTGCCACGGGAATTTGAAGCCGAGGCACATTCTTGTCAATTCCAGGGAACAAGTGAAGTTGAGCGACATGTATGCCTTCAAACTGCTCGTCCACTCGAAATCCAAATGTCACTCTGAGACCTATATGTCGGTGAGTAACAAGTTGTTTTCTTAGAAAAAAATATTTTCTCAAATTTTTTATTGTGTAAATTGAAATGTTTTTTTTTTTGAAACATTTCAGCCGGAAGGGATTCAAGGAGTTCATGCGTCAAACGCCACCGACATCTGGGCACTGGGAGCGTCCCTATTTGAGTTGGCCACCGGATAGCTACCCATTCCTCATTTCTTTGTTGGAAAATCTCTTCCTGCTAATAAAATGTCAAGATTGATGCAGTTAATCTTTAACGAGCCGCCGCCCCCATTGCCAGACTCTGGATTTTCTAGAGCGTTCGCGGATTTTTTGGACGGCTGTTTCCTAAAGAATCATGCCATGAGACCGACTTTAGAAGCATTAGAGAATCATGTATGGATACAGAGTGCTGAAAGGGAAATGTTTGACTTTACGAGCTGGGTTCAGATAAGAATGATGTGGGTCCAGAAGCAGAAAGTGTCCCCGTTATAGATGGTCTCGTTTGAAGTAAATGTTTTGTAACTTATTAGCATTTTGGGTAATATTGTACGTGATTATATTGAATTTTATTGCATTGGAATCAAATTGTACGAATGATAGTTGTAAAAGAAACAAACAAGATATGATTTTTTGACCGTTGCTGTTTAACGTACCTAATTAATGTATCCATAGTTAGTTGTGCACAGTTCCATATTTAATGTCTTAAGATTAATACAATGGTTTATTTGCAGCTTGTGAAATGCCATATAAAGAGCATAATTAGATGTTCAGGAA
>CM023202.3:37632943-37813984 GCA_004115045.4 Sinella curviseta | reverse complement strand
TCTCCATAGGACCATCGCAGAAAATTTCCTGGCAAGATACACCGCCGACTTTCTAATTGCAAATACTGCTCATCCCACTAAAAAAATCATTCAAGATTTTATTGACCAAAAAGTCCTGGAAACTGATTCCAGGAACAAAGTCATTAGTCAGGCCTACAGTGTTGCTCAGATGGAATACACTTTCAAGCTTCCCGTTGTTTGCAGCTTTATCAATTCAATCATTTCCAGTATCCCGGATATCGACTCAAGTTTAAGTTCAGTAGTCATCAGCAGCGTCAACAAAGAGAAAATAATGCGCGCGTGCATCCATGACGATCATGTGAGCATCCTAAAATTATATTCTGCCCACCATAAATCGCAAAATCAAGAGCTGCTAAAAACTATGCTTCTTTCCGCTGCACGCCATTCATCTACCGAAATATTTGATCATCTTGGATACAAACCTGAACTGGATGACGGAAATGCTCCAACTTTGCTCCACATTGCAATGGAGCGTGGTAGCCATCCGATGGAAACCCACCTGAGGACTCAATATCATTTCTACACCATGATGGTAGCACGGAACCTACCAGATTGGGAGAATCTAGTCATGGCTTGCGCTGTCAATACCAAAGATGCCGAGAGTGAACTTGTCAACGAAAAGCTCAAAATACTGAAGTCACTGGAAGAAGACTATCCGGGATTGATATCAGAATGCATTCAAAAATCCTCCCTGTCCACATGGTTCCATTCAGTTCACATCAAGCTTCGCCTGGAATTGCTGAAACACATTGAAACCCACGACGTTCTCACTGCCAGTAATGAGAACGGGAATAGCATCATCCACTCTGCGGCGGAAAAATTTTCAGTAAAACAATACAGCAGTCTTCTGTCGGAAATCCAGAAACAGTTTCATGACACGTTGACGCTTTATTGTGTCTACTCAGCGGACAAACAATCATTACGCTGTGTGATACGTAATGTGCATCCTCAACATGAAATGATGCCCATTTACCGGGCACATCCAATAAGTACCAAACATGTTACTGCGGTTGGATATACTCCTCTAGGATGCGCCGTCGCACAAAACCAACCCGTGGAATTATTGAAGAAATTAGTAAATTCCTCCGCCGCTGATGGCATGAAGTTGGACAACTTTGGTCGCTCTGTATTACACATTGCCGCTCAACATGGTCATGACTCAAGTGTTGTGGAAATGCTTGTCAAAAATGGAATGGATGTGAACCTACCCGACTGTTTCGGTAATACCCCCAATTTCTACGCATTACGGAAGACACAATCAGATGACATAATTTGGTACCTGCTGGACCGTGACACTGGAGCAGATATAAGCCATCAAAATCATAAAGGTGAAACCATTTTGCATTGGGCTGCAGAGCGAGGAAGCATCCGTATTTTAGAAGAAATCATCTACCTATTCCCGTATGACAGTAGCCCTGTGGATAGGAATGGTAACAATCCTCTGCATCATGCTTTGCGATCCAGCATGGGAGAGAAAATGGAAACCGTAAAATGCCTGAAAATGCGATTCTCTTCGGACGTGAACAAGAGGAACAGGTATGGTCAATGTCCGTTGATGTATGGCGTGACAAGGAGACATCCAGACATCGCCTTGAAGACAATTGAGTATTTGCAACCATACATAAATGATTGGACAGAGGAGCTAGTGAAGGCAACGTTTTCATTTATCAACAAGCAAACCGAGAGGGGCATTGAAGGGGATCCAACCAGATATACAGCTTTGATGAACAAGATAACGGGTAAGCAAATTAACTTACATATTTATTCATGATTTGCCTTTTTTAATTTCGTCACAAAATGTTTTTAATGTTTTTTAGAACCCATCTGATGGTACTACTATTCATTAAACTACTAACAATCGGAGGAAATAAGCCGGAGTTAACATAAGAATATAGTTACAAACGGCTGGGGAGAGTTCAAGTTAGTATTGCTTTCAGTTTAGCACGCATGTATTTTAGGGAGTTAGGTAGTCGTCACAAATTAGATACAAGATATACAAATGTTCATTTAATTAATTGGCTCATTAACGATGGTATGTAATTAGTATATAATTATTTAATTACGCATTAAGTACACTTTCATTAGCAGAGAAGAGAAATTGTTTCCATCCATTTTATTATCGTATTTTAATTTATTTGAAGTTTATATAAGTACGGTGAGATGACCCATTAAGAAAACAATTGTATTACTCTAGATTATAAATGCCATTAGCATTAAATATGTTTGTGCAGAGGAATTTATATTTGTGTTCAATTACCCCTATACCAATTTTAAATTTTGTTTCACATTTAATTTGATAAAGAGAAGGATTAGTGACTTTATTAAGGTCAAACTAGTCAAAATATTTTCATAAAATTTCCTGTGCATGTGCACACAATGATACGTAAGTTTTGAGTGCTGCAGGAGAATTCAGAGCAAAATATTGTATTCATATTTAAATAGGCATAGCCATGTGATCACCAGAAATGTGTCAACAAATAGTATTAGCTTCCTATACGCCGTAATAAATGCATTCAATAGTATGTGAAATATGTTTAAAAACATAATGCATTCCTAGAAGCAATATGTACTAATAACTTTCCATACGTACGAATACCTTTGTACATTAAATGGAACATTATTATTTGCTAAATAGCTATGGCAAAAAATAAGAATTTGTAAATTCTAATTGTTCCATACTGAAGTCAATTAGTTCTTCAGCACTGACATACAAATACACACGTTCATTCAAAATTGTATCGGTTAGGGGTAAAATTGTATTAATATTATTTAAGGAATATGTTCGTGTTATTGATTGATCACGTGTCCTGTGAATTCATTTTTCAGTACGCGTCGAACGGATGTCACAAATATATTGCAAGAAATTAAATAATTAAATGAATTTATTAAGTGCAATAAATCATTCAATCTATTACCTAATAATATATATGGTCAGTTAAAACTTTCAGCGCACATTGATGAATAAAAAACCATCGACATACGATCCACACCTATCCATCTCAAGAATGAGTCAAATAGCCTTAGAATTCTTCTTGCTATCTGAACTTGAGAAAATTAATGGCCGCACCCCCAGGCGCTTAAAACAAAAATAAAGATGTTTTGCGCTCTTTTCCAAATGGTCATTTCAGTAGCATCAAATTGTATTTCTGAATATGTAATGGCCATTTGCGGTTTATTACCTAGTACTTAGTATTCAGTCATAGGTGGGAATTGTAGTTGCATGCTTCCCTGTTCTCCTGTAACTCAAATGACTGGCTCAGAATAAGTGTCACTCCGCTCATCCGCTCTTTGGATCCTAGCTGAAAAGTTGAAAGCCACAAAATAAAATTCTAAGTTATTGATTGGTGAGTTTCCCAGATGTATCTGTAATGAAACTTCACATTTTAAAATCTGTTGTTACCGAACGTGCCTCATTGCGACACTAGTTGGTGGGTAATATAATTTTAAAATTATAATTAAATTATAACTAATCATGCTGCGCCCTTGATCCCAGGATCTCTTTCTTCTGAAAGCACCGTCACCATTGCATTCCTAACTTCATTCAGTTTCTTCAATCAAGTCGGAGAAGAAATGCCAAATATGGCAAGTGAAATCACTTACTGTTGCATTACCGTAATCGTCACTGCTAACATCATCAAACTTGACTTATGACTGACCTTGAAACCAACTTTCCACGTCACCTCCAACGCATGCTAGTGCCAATACAATGCTTTCTTATGACGTCTTTTCATTTTCCATTTTATCACCCGTTACCTTCGAATTTTGTCGTTACCTGAAGTCTCACGGTTTCAATCGGCATGACCAATTTCTGTGAGAGTTAGGAACGCTCATTGCCAGTGATTGAAACATTGAAATGAGTTCAAGTCAGTTAATGAGCAGGCTAAAGCATACAAAGTGAATGATAAGTTTCTGAAATTATCGTTACAAATAGTTATGAAAACGTGTAAAAATTTAAGTACTACCTTTCACCGTCATCACCAGCAATTAATTTATCCAAATAGTTAATTAGAGGGTGATTAATGTCACCAAAGTTTATAGTAAATTAATTAGAAATAAACGAAACTGTTTCACAACACTAAACCACCCTGAGAGGTTCAGTCACAAGAACGCAGAGAATGGGTTTCTTATCAGCAGCAATTTTGCACGGCCTTTGAGGATACATGCAGCAGCTTGCTACATAAAAGCTTCAATACATGTATTAAATAAAAAGGGTATGCATCAGTACTATGTCTCGAGAATCATGAAACATTGTCGTTTGCAATGAATGGGAAAATTCTTGATATAGAGTAGGCATTAACATACTCATATGGAATGAACCAATTATATCACTTCTGATAACTGATAACACTGTTTAATTGAATATCTGCATCGATGCCTTGTTCTGCATATTTAGGTTGATACGGTATTATGTACAAACATATCACTTACTCATACCGATCAGTTAAGGCATTATGTGATTGCACCGATTTCGTATAAGGATTCGTCCAGCCGGCTTTATCAGCAATCCGTCAGCAGAATAAAAAAAACATGTAAGCTTAAACCATATTCATATACGTAGCAGTAATGGTTACGACAAGAAACTGAACTTTATTTCTGCAGTTCAAATTTCCAAATACTCACAATATGATAACACTCTCGTCAGATGTAAATCGTTTCCTGTGACCACCACTATAACTGTTAGTACGATTTCAATTGGCATTCGCATTGTTGAAAATGTCTTAAACAATAATGCTAAGGTGATTTTTTATTTACTTATTCGTGCGCTGTAAATAATACTATAAAATTTACATGACTTATCTTGAATATGCCAGCTTCCACAAGTTTCTTATTTCATGAAATGGAATTTGGATTTGAGCAGTTATAGTAAGTGTAATGCATAAACCGTTGCGTGATGTGATCAGCAAGAATTCTCAACACGTAGAAATGACATGCTCCTGTATTCACAGCAACTAGTATGAAAATTCTATGCATGTGTGCGTTTTCCTACAACTACAGCTGCCGTAGTCCGGCATTATAAATATCCAGTAATTATATACTCCAACATTCTTACACTTGAAATGCGCATTATAAATCCTGTTTGTATCATTCGACATATACACACGCACAAGATAGATTGGTATCCTATAATTTTAAATGCTAAAATCTTTCAATTTCTAAAAATGTCATTTGCATCAATGGGACTCAAAGTATACAACAAGAGCACTTTTGATTGCGACTTACTATTAAAAATGTAGTATTCAGTATTCATCAATCATCATACAGTGTACAATCACATTGCAATTTCCGAGCACCAAATTATTGAATCCTTTATTACGTTATTTCGTGCATCTGATTGGATAATACATATTACGTAATCTCATAATTGTGAGTGGTTACAAGCGGAATGTTTTTTCAATGTAGTAAATGGTATGATTGATGTTTCACTCGTACGCATTGCTACCTACTCCACTCATGAAAACTGCTCGATTCCAAGCGCTTTTCTTTTGGATAAAATTGCATTCTTTGCCAATGAAATCAATCATGGGTATGTATCGTGTTCTGCTTCAGCGTCATCAATCTATTCATACGCTAACAAAACCAAATGTTATTTTAGCAAAACGACAAGGTGTTGAAGTCGGATAATTCTTTCAAGATGTTGGCAAGAAGTGTGGAATTGATTATAATGGCTTCTCGGTATCTAAATCATAAAAGAGAAATAGAAAATAATCATTCCCACCGAAATTTGAATAAGAGTCCGCAAGGGGAAAACGGCCGTCAGAAGCCTCTCCGTGATGATTACGACTGTTCGAAACTGGGAAAGAACAACTCGTGAAAAATCTTCGATGAGCTTTTTCACAAATCACCTCAGATGACTAGAGGTTTTCACCAGGCAGCATCAATGTGTTGTTGAAGTGGTGATTGGTGTATACGATGACAATAAATAAAATCGTAATTCGCATGTAAGTTTTTATTTGTTCAGTCATAATATGATTTTCATCTACAAAAAAGAAACAAATGAAATTAATTGGAGTAAAGTTTTCCACTACTTGTTACTTATCAACAACTCGTTTTTTATCGATTTTTATAATAACTGTATTCTTAACGCATAACGTAACAATTACATAATTATGTCTCAAGAAAATGGTGGTAACGTTAGTCATTAGTTTAGGCACTCCGGATGCATGGAAGAAAGTCAACCCCACCTACCTAGTAATCTGTATACCTCATTGTACATCGCAACTCCCCATTGGCGTTCCGAAAACATCCAGGCTTCGATACTTTTGTCCGTCGGGCCCTTTTAACATCCTTTACGAAAAATATGTGACACATGTACTTATGTGAATTTAATTGTTTGATAAGATTATGGTAGCACCACACTTTTATATAGTGTTTGCATATGACTATTTACAAGCAGAAAATACTCATTGTAATTTTGCTGCAGATAAAACTGTCAGGAAATGTTATTCCTAGTATAAAAATTCACAAATGCTTACCACGGTCGTCTTCCCGCTAATCTGGGCTCTCATTTTGTTTCCCAACTCCATTTCCGTCTCCAAACCCATTTTCTTCGCAGACTTCGGTTTCCTCGTTTCAAATTGCCACTGCAATTCCACCAACCCTTCCCGAGTTATTTCAGTTGGTTTCAACTTCTTTCCATTATACAGCACTTCTACGTGTACTGAATGCACCCGTGCAAATTGTGAGGTAACAATTAGAAATATTGACAATATAGAAGCGAAATACAGTAACTTTTTCAAGTTGTTCATCCTGATGACTAACTTTGCTGGAAATGTGAAAACTTTTATATAACTTTCAAACCTTTCGCACTTACTGACAGATCTCATCGAAACGTCGCTGACTCTTTGGCGCTGAAAAACTTTAATGCGAAAGCCAGAGAGGGGGAATGCCATATATACCCATGAAGCCTGCGGCATAATTTATATTCAAACAGTTTAACCACTTCATGTATAATGCAATATGATTTGTTACTTGGAAAATCAATCTACTGGGAAAATGATAAATTGGCTACTGTCGGAGAGGAATATAAAGTGTGCTGATTATGTTCCAAGAAAACAATTCTCGCAGCCGTATCTAGGTTTCGCAGAATATCTGTTTCCACTTCTTGTAAATAGTGAGGCTATTGCAACAATATAACTTGTTTTAATGCAACGATGACTGGTGTAAACCCGAATAAAAAAACTAGCGGAATCTTGTTGTATATGAAATTTAAAAATCCGACCCTATGTCACCTTCCGAAACACTACAAGTGACAATTTTCTATCAAATAGACGAACAAATGGTTTTGTCAATAGGGAAGCATGGTGATCTCATTGCGTCACTATTCCCGTCGAGTTGACCTGGGGAAACCGGAAATCAACATCGTCCAATAGAATCACCCTAGTTACCTCCATGAAAAGTACGAGCGAAATCGTTCGACACGGAGGCAAGTTATAGTGTTTTCAAACAATCCTACACACGTACACAGACATACACACATCTCAATATCAGTAACTATCTATATATGCATTTCATGCTTCCTGTAGTTAATAAACGTAGTCATGACATGCAAGCTTGAACGAGTGGAAAAGTTCTTTGATTTTGGCATGGTACGAGAACGCTTGCCTTGAATAAACAAGCACTTGCTCAATTTAGCCAATCATTACTGCAGATTAAGACAATCAAGTACAAAACAAGCTTCATCCTACTGAGTCGTCGGAAAAATGATCTGCCTTGGGACTTCCATTGAAAAGGGTTTGTATGCTAATGAAATGACATGTTCAACTTTTTTTAATTACTCTTTCGCACTGGATTTCAACTTGAGTGAATTTAGTCTGAAAATTCGAATGAGTGAGTGGAGTACATTTTGTATTGTTCTATTGTTGACTAATTTTCATATTCCAAGTATTACTGCACCGCAGAGAGACAAAGTTAACGAGTTTTATGCCCATTATGTAAGAGAGCATTCCCGTAAAAATAATCATAAATAAGTTGACTAACAAATTTATTTGCCCCGTTTGCAGCATGTAGCTTGCGCATGTAACAATCTCTTTGGCTAACAATGCAATTGACTAGGTTCGTGGCGTATACGTCACTCTATTGTTGGTGGCGACAGTGACAACAGATAGAAGTCAAAATTGACATAATAATACTAATCAGATTTGACTACTTATCCGTATTCTGTATATATGCATGTAATTACAAGTACACCTATACGATATCTCCAACTCCTACCGATGGGGAATTACTCTGCACATACTTACCATGTACACCATCTGTGACTGATATATATAAATTAATAAATTGCTTGTGTGCATTTCTATTGTTATTAAAAATTTGTCACTGTAGCCACTATTTTGACGTATCTCTAAAGGATCAAATTCCGGAAGCACTGATCTCGTCATTTACGTGTAAAGACTCCGGTCTCCAGAAATAGGGTGGCAATGGAAAGCATAAATCCGGCCGTCACCAACACGTTCATTATCGCAAGATGTTTAGCTGAAAGAGGAAGCCATTGTTGGGATCCAATTTTCCCGTTCCTAAACGTAAAAGTATCTGCAGTCTTCATAAATTGTTAGGATAAACGCTCCAGCAAATAGGCTGCCTCGGCCCAATAGCACACTTTTTTTCTTTTTAACATAACAAGATCATACAATGTGTAGCAACTATCATATTTCGGTTGAATTTACGTGACCCACTTTTATTTCTAGTTTAGCGTTCCAATAAAAATGCGGAGGGTTTTACAGATCATGTGACATGAATTTATAACGTCAATAAAATTACACTAATGGTGTTATCAAGAATATTCATGTAGAAATTAGTTTTCGTCTCTGCATCGAATGCTGCGCAGCCGTAGTAAAATGCGACTGGCCTCTGTGCAAGTAGTTGCTTCTTTAAAATTACCTGATTAAAGTTCCACTTGTTGCCCCAGCGTATTCTCCAGACACGTGACATTTCTCTCCGCCATACAACCTGAATTAAATGCTCACTACATTCATGGCAACGAGCAATCTTCGGGACCGTCATAGCAACAATTGTGTAGTACATCGTCGCATCAGAGCATGACGATAGATACATATATAATGGCAGGTATTTCCAACCTAGACAAACGGCCCATGAGTACATCACGCCAATAGAAAAACCCAGACTCATTAAAATTCCCGCAGCACAACGAATTCCATCAGCTGCTATCTGATTTATACAATGAAGTTCTGTGAAACGCCTTATCGCCTTCTCGTTAAATGGTAATTTTCCGATCCTTTTTAGACAATTGATGTAAGTGACAAACACGGAACTAGCCGGTAGAAATAATATGGTAAAGGTTCTGGTACATTCTGCAGCAGCAACATGAATCAGTGCGAATCTCAAGCATAGCCATTTATAGCCTGAAATATCCAACGGGTACAAATCTTTGAAGAGTTCGTACATGGGATCTATATTAGCGGCCACGGCTGCGAGTCCAAATGAGATGCCCGTCGAGAATAAAAGTACGGCCATTACATTCATGCATAATCCAAGCACATCCAGTGGAGTACCGCGCTTGTATTTCTGCAGCTCTGATCAACAAAAGTTTACATAAAATCACGATCATGCGTATTCTGCAAAAGTTGGAATTGCAATAGCTCACCTATGAGAAGAAGCCGCTTTACCGATGTTTTATAAGTGTACCCAGGGACAGTACAATCACGTCGTAACCTTCGCTCAAATTGGAGCAACTGGTTACACATACCTTCAAACACATCGGTCCCATATGACGTGATGACGTAGTTGAGTCCAATCGCAACGAGATTCCAGCAGCTCATCAGCGTGTTAATGAGTGCGATATCCAGAGTTGTTGTAATTGCGTTTGTGACATAGTTCCAAACGATCATCGAATTCATAATACATGCCATCAACATGACTCCATTTGAACAGTAGAATGGTATCAGTTTTCTTGAATTCCGTTCTATGCAGAAACGCTCTCTCTGTACGTCAACGGATAATGCGTGAGGATACATTAGCTTACTGTACAATTTATTAACCAAACCGTATGCTTTCCATGCCAACGGGGTAGCCATTATAGTTGATGAAATGTATTGGTTTGTGCACTATTGAATATATAAATTTCGGGAATACACTACTGATCATACGGTATCAATCAAAGTATGTCAAACCGAGAAGCCTCCTGATCGACTTCAAATAACTGTGAGTTCGCTGTCAATCGTGTCCGTGCTTCGAATGCGTAATTCTTTGGTAAATGTATGATTGTGTTGATTCAGTTGCTGAAAATCTGGTGGAATGTGGCAATACAGAAAACGCTCCGGAGTAAAATAATATTAAATGAAAGTTCATATTAAAACTGATCCGTGGAAACGTTCGGTTAACTTAAACATCAAGAGTTGAGACGAGCAGTAAATGATGAGGAGCAGAATAAAATAAGCTGCTCTACAATGTGGGCGACGACCACGATGATGTGTGCTGTGATAATTTATACCTTATATTATAGTTTATTTTTGAAGACTCAATTTAAAATGTCATTAGTTTCCGATGCTTATTTGGATTACGGCAAATTACTTTGCAACGTGGAAGGGATAGGAATCCAAATTCAAATGCGTTCTAAGTAATACTGGCACGTATGTCGGCATATAGGTAACCAGTGCCAAAATAACCAGGAGTGTGCTAAATCATTTATATTAGCCGTGTCAAGGGTATATAGTTGAATTTTACATATTTGTCATAGGAAGGACTCGACACGTCTGTGGCACCACCATTTGATGTAAGGTATGTATGTTCACATACCGGTAATTAAATTTAATATGATTATTCGACTTATTGACAGTTCAGAACGGTAACAAATCTGCTTATGGAAACCTTCTAAAGTTGAATACTAAGCACATGGAAATCTCATTAGCTGATCATTAATCTTTCTTGCATTCATCAAGTTAAATTATATATGTATGAGTAATTGAAATCCATGTATATTTCGTCCTTAATGTTCAAATTAAAAAAGCGGAAATTTAATAAACCAACTCTATGGAATGAAAAGATGCAATCGTATTTCTGGAATCCGCGAAATTAAATTTCTAAATTCCCGGCGACTTAATTATAATTCCAAATTTTTAATTTTGTCGTGGTTATTAATAAACTACTCTCTAATTGATACGTTGGAAAACACAATGTCGAGCACAGTGATCGTACAATTAAATCTTAGAAGTAAAATGTGTATCTTCTAGTATTACATTATATCTTAATGAAGGTGTTTCTTGTCAGCTTGCTTACATCATTATGTTTGTATCAACTAAGTATACTTTTGTGCTTAAAACACAATTTCGGAGCCACGGTAATGACGTCTTTGGTGGGATATCCCACTAAATTTGTTTATAGAATAACGTAAGGCATTGCGACACGGCACGACAATATGAAACATCAGATGCATACATAGACTATTGAAGTGTGAATGCATTCCCAGTGGCTTCCGCAATATGTGTGTCGTAATTCGTATGGCATATATTTACAGAGTCAATAAAATTACACTAACGGTATTATCGACAATATGTCTATAAAAATTGTTTTTGTGTCTGCATCGAAAACGGCACAACCGTAGTGAAACTTGACCTGTTTCGAACGAACGTACTAAGATATGATATGATTCGCGTAAAATAATCGGTGTACTTTGATTGGCAAATTTATTTCAACCAACTCTAACACGTATCCTCCAGCGACTATGTAGGTGAGTGCCGGAGCCCCGCCGGTAAAAATGCGACCTGCAGAAATAACGACCTCTTATGTTAATATTATATTTGATTAGCTTCATGATTCTCTCGTTGCATATATCTTGGATTGCGATAAAAGTGCCTGCAGAATGAAATGGTATAAGAGAACGATACAGCGTTGCAATATAAGAAAAGGACATATATATTTCTATCAGAACATAACGGAGAAGTGACTTGGCGTTCTACGCAATAAAAATCGCTATATTTGTATGGGCCATTTGTATTTTTATTTGCTTATCTTACTTGTAATATTTTGCAAGAACTTGCTAAGAACAACAACTTGTCCGGTATTTAAAGCAAGTTTCTCGCTTTCCCACAACATACATTTGACTTGTGTAAAGGAGCATCAAGAAATACAAAATAGTTTTCTAGAAACATGAAACAGATAGTCTGATATGTGTAATTTATTTACAGAAATATAAAAATTGGTGACGAAACGAGAGAAAATTGCCGTAATAATATAAACCGGTCTAAAGTTATAAGTAAATTAAGCGTTTGTACATCTTATCATAACCACGTTCTGGTCCGAATGTGTCAGCCATGCCAACATATAATTATTTTATGTGTAAATTCTACTCAATAACAAGAATTTCAAAATGATTTTCCATTTTTGCAGAATACTATTACTTCAAGGTTGCGCCCATAAGTAAATTACTTTCTATCGTTTCAATCATCCACGACTGCCCGATAGAGGCTTTGTATGTATTGCAGTTATTATTTATAGTTTCCCACTGTAATTGCTATCCGTCTACAACTATAAATGATCAAGCCCCTGAAGGATTGTCTTCGCAATTTGCATGTAAAGACCAGAGTCTCCAGAAGCAGGGTAGTAGTTGAAAGCGCCAGTCCTGCCGCCACTAACACGTATATAATGACAAGGTGTTTAACGGAAAGAGGAACCCATTGCTGGGATCCAAATTTCCCGTTACTATTTCGTGACGTTTTCTCCAGTTTCATAAATTGCTGGGACCAACGCTCCAGCAAATAGGCTGCATCAGCCCAACCTATGTAATCGTTGAATATCCTCTTATAGATTGAATGTTTTTGAAGACCCATACTACCGTAGAGGGATATTTCTCCTGCGTCTTGTCCTCCCACACGTAACGTTGTTGCGGTGTCTGGCCCCGTTTCCGCAACGGCGTTAGGCATTATAGAATACCAACCAACGCAAACTGTCTTAATATCCTCAGCAACTGACTGAATACATTTTAAAATGTTTCCAGTTACAACAGTCATTCGATTTCCTAATGCCTGCATTTCCTCAGCCGTTGAATGTGTAAAGTACTTCAACTCAGATGCTCCAATACTATGCAGATAAACCGTTTGATACTCATTTTGACGGTTTTGAAGATCCGACAATGATTGTGGTATAGATACCGTCTTCCCAATTGTCATGTAGCCTATCAGATCCAATTTGTAGTGTGCGCCAATGGCAAATGAAAACACAATCCACATGGACAAAATAAACTTTGATGTGTATTTCTTGGGAGCTGCTCTCGACTGCTCCAATAAAAGTGCAAACAAATTCGCAATCACCTCCTGAAACCGCTGCTTTTCCCAGCTTAACGTTAGTAGAATGCTCAACAATGCTCCGTAAATTAAAATTATTGTCAACGCCGCTACATTAAATGTGTTAATAGCTGCTTCGGAATGAATATTTGACTTCGGAAGTTGAATGCAAAACGCAATTTGACTCACAAACAGCCATCTAGAAAATCCGACAACTTTTCTCCTATCCACTTTTGATATCAAAAGTGGGATAATATCTCCATTTCCAGTTGAAAGCTCTCCAATTATTCCTGACCAGGAACCGTCTTTCTGCGGAGATCCATATCCTGGTGTATTGGAGTCATCCGTGTAAATAAATGTCACGTTACACCTTGACGAGATTTCTGAAAGAATTTTAATATTCACTCCGATAGGATCTGAAGAGTTGCCTAAGTGAAATGCATTTGGTGCAGCGTTGAAGTAGGCGACTTTGAGTGTTCTTCCGTTCAGAATGCTCTTTTGTCTATTAGTTGGGGGCCGCCATGATTCCACCAAACGGCCTGCGTAGCTAACTGGGTCCACCAGGTATACCACTTGTCCATCGCGGACAAACATGGCGTACTTCCATGAAGCTCGAGTATTTACGTTCATGGAATTCATTACCGACTCGACACTGACGTTCTCAATTGAAACGAATATGTAGAAGGTGTTGACATCAAAGTGCCATGATTTATTTTGAAGATACAGCAGAGAGGAATTTTTCATATGTAATGGCAAGTTTATAACCCTGATGGCACAGTTTCTTAAAAACTTTGATACACCTAGAATTCCGATAAAGTGAGTTGAGCTCATGTTGGATAATTTAGTTGTCTCTATAACAAACGGCTCTTGGAAACTAGAAATCAAGAAAGAAATGTGTAGTGAGCTGTTGTCTTCCAGTGACAATAAACTGAATTTACAGTTTTTTGGCGTGAAGCCAAATGTCATTAAATCCAGATCGAAGCTTTCGCTAATCGATGTGGACGAACTAGTCAATTGTTCACTGAATCCGATGACAATAGAAAAGAAAATCGATAGACTTGCATACTGCTGAGATGATATAAACATCATTGGTTTCTGACAGTAAGAACTTAAAATCGCAGTAATATCATGAGCACAAAATTTTTAACATATTGGAAAATTAATGTATGCCAGTTTCATGTCGGCATGCTTTCCTCGAGTATTGCAGCTCTATATTTACCCCTCCAAAGAATGTTTTGCTTACGGCTTTCTGCATACGTGAAGTTTTCAAGTTGCGTTTTTGATGTTTTTACATATTTTGAAGGTTGGCCTAGGAGAGCGAGATATTATTTGGCTACAATGGAATTCACTGCTCATATTTGAAAAAAATACGGCCTTACATGATTACCATAATGATAAACTGTATTACCGTGGTGGTCAAGTGAGCAAATTGACAAACAATTTGGTTGTAATTGGATTAGCATAATTTAGTTCCTGTAAAACGGCGAATCGTTTTCCACTCAAATGCCAATTTCAACTTCATTAAATTTCAATGTAAGTTTTAGTACTTTGTTTTCGGCGATATATTAGCATTCAATCGCTGTAAATTGTGAAAATCATGGAAAGCGAATGCGATTTCTGCATTCCGTTCTGACTGGAAGTTTAAAAGTCAACATGCCGATACCAATTTTTAATATAAATATTTACTCACAGATTTCCATGCACTAATAAGGTTTACACACCACGCACATTTACGGGGAAATTGCAGCGGTTTAGTTTATGCTGTAATTGGACCAAATAAATTATAATGGTTTCTTGTGTTTCATATTACCTGCAGTTACAATCTTCAAGCTTGATAAAATAAAATGTGAATAGCAGATTATTTCAACGCAGATTGTCTCCGAGATATTTAATTAAAGTCAATGTGTAATTCTACTTGATGATATTTACCGGCACCAATTCGGCTGGGCTGCTCATGAGCCTCATGAGCACAAGAACTTATTTGCAGAAAATCTGTGGTTAAATATTATCACAAAAAATCTGTATTGGAAATACATGGTTTGAGATTTTGCGAAATTTGTTTCATGATGGCGCCTTCCATGGGAATTATTTTATTATACACCATAGGTCGTGTTAGCGTTTAAAAAAACGTATTTTATATCAATTGATTGCCACATCAAATTTATTAATTTTGAACACAAAAATAAATACAGTATACAACAAACTTAGATTCATCAATTACAAATTGGTAGTCAAGGTAATCATTTTCACATAATGTACAACTAATATATTTCACATTTGAATGTTAACATATTATAACGTTTTGTGTGATATACCGTGACACAGGTAACTTAATATATTCCTTGCGAAACCATTTTTTTTAATTCTCAAAATTTTGTATTACATTTGATTGTTACATATGTGTATTCAAAATTGCAGAGCTTTCAATGCACACCTCATCGGATACATAGATAGTTTCCGTAGGAGTTTCTACAGCAGTTTGCTTCTGGAATCTCGTTGGCAGTTTGATAGTTCTGTAAATTAATGCAAGATAAAAAAAATCATATATAATTCTTTCCTAGCATTCTGTGTCGAGTGCAGCAAAGCTATTCATAGAATTAACAAAAAATTATATACGTATTAGAGTTAATATAATCAATGTAATTTATATAATATTATTTGTATTACCGCGTGACTTCCTTTTCCTCTCCGTCCACCGGTTCGGACCAACCAATCAATGTAACCCTGGTTCCCATTATAAGTTCCTTCCGTGAAAACTAGTAGCACAATCAGTGCAAACACTACACATTGTAAAATGGTCATCCGTTTCATCACGAAGGAAATGCTGGTTTGAAGACGGAAGCAAGCGAATTAAAATGAGGAATTTGTGATAACACGGATCGTATGGATGCTGGAAATTATTTAATGCTCTACCTGACCGCACTGATGTGAATGGTTGCAAAATATATGTGCGGCTTGGTATTTATGCCCACACATTTTAGAAAAACATCACGCAGTCAAGTTACGGATATGATTTTGCAAAGCTCCTTTCTGTTTCTGAGGAGCATGTCACTTGAAAAATGAGTTACATATTATGCTGAACTGGCGACCTCTCAATTGCTATGGATTGGATGGAAGGACGACGCTCCATTAGTATGAGATTAATATTAGGTTTTAATTGAACTGTACCATTGAGAGGATTCCGTTGATTTCAGAAAGAGATTTAACTTGAAATTAGTTGCGCTTCCACGAAAATTATCAAAATTATGTTGACGCAAACCATACATCATGGCTTCATGCGCATTTCATACAGAATCACTTTGATTGCAACACAATATTATGCGACGGGAATTTTGATATTAATCCATATACGAATTTTGGCTGACATGATCAATTAACCTAAAACTTATAAACCAATTCTGCGAAATTGGCAACATTTGATGTTGTGAATAGGTATGAAACAATTGTGTACTCTAAATAAAAATGAATACGCTCGTTTATGAGATATGATGTGATCATAAACATTGAATTACTAGGAAATTTGATATCAAGTCAGCGACAGCATCTTTGAAGATATAAAAACGTATCTGCATTCATCCATATTTATTAGCCATGATTATTTATCTGTGTACATTAATTATATACTTTTGCACTTTCACATCGTTGGATTGCCTTACTCTTGTCAAAATCAAAATGCGTTATCCAATGACACAAAATAATAAAATTGTATAAAAAGGCAAGGCGGATAAATTTGTTCATGATGAGTAGACTTAAATGACATTTTAAGCTCAGATGATAGAATTTACGGTTAGAGCGTTCATGGAGTAGTAAGTTCCAGTACATTACACATGCGACTGGCGGTCGAAATGTGAACGACCGAAATTCATGCGATGAGGTGGACTTAATAATGAATCTTTATTGTCATAATGGTTCCCACACAACAAGTGGCATATTACACCATTGACTATTTACATCAAGTAATTAGCTTAAACAAGAACATTTTGATACGAGGAGTATTACACAAAAATATTAACGCTGGTTATTGTGAACAATATTTCATAATAGTATTTTAGACGAGTTTATACAAGTTTAGATAATAATCTATAAATAAGTAGAATTTACAACATTGTCAATGCAGGCAAGAACATCATCGAGATTGTCATCATCATAATACGTGGTTTCATCAATTTGATTCGTTAAAATAAATGAAAAGCATGCTTTTTTAAAACAATGTACAGAGTGCATATTATTTTTGACAAATGCAGGTAGCTGCAACCAAAGTTTACTAGCATTAAACTTGAAAGAAAATGATCCCCAGTTGGAGCTGGGCTTGGATGCTGGAGTAAGATACCTGTTGCTGCGTGTGACTCGACATTCCTCATGGTTAAGGTCTACATAGTTGAAAAAATAATCATTTTCATTACTGAAAAGGATTTTGTACATAAAAATTATTACATTATATTCGTAGAGGAATTTAGAAAATAACCACTCAAGTTTAGTGTTAATGTCAAACGTAACAGCATCAAATTTCTTTGTACCTAACACAAACCGTGCCATACACTTGATGATTTTATTAATTTTTGAGTGAGTTTTTTTACAGTTTTTACTTAACCATATAGTGCAGGCATAATTAATGTGGGATAGGACGTACGCATTCATGAGTACTGTTTTGAGAGAGAGTGCTTCAAAGGATATAGTCTGGACAAAGCCCCATAACATTTTCTAGTAACGTTATTGACGTGTTCATTCCAAGAGAGATTCTCGTCGAATGTAACCCCAAGGATTTTTAAGGACTTGACTTGAGAAATATGCTCGTTACCGAATTTAACATGTATTTCGCTTAGTTGCTTTATGTGAGCAGGCCTTCCTAAGACCATGAATTTTGACTTGTTTACGTTAAGCGTGATACGGTTGTTTTCAAGCCACAGTTTAATGTTGGACAAGTCACTTTCCAGCCTATTTATTACCATGTCTTTGTTACAAATGTCACCACTTATGATAATATTTGAATCGTCGGCAAACATGAAAATCTGTCCAGAGGTAATACAATAAGGTAAATCATTTATCATAATGCTGAAAAATAAGGACGAAACACTGCTTCCTTGGATTACCCCTAGTTCTGTTTCTTTGACCTCAGAATTAATAACTACACCATCTTGTCCTGTACACGATACAAACTGACCACGCTCAGACAAAAGTGACTTAATGACTGACGAATTCATTCCATACCAAGATAATATTTCAAGTAAAATGCTCCTATCAACTTTGTCGAACGCTTTTTGGAAATCTAGTGAGACAAGAATACAGAATCTATTTTTATCAATTTCATTGTATAATAGGTCACAAACTGCAGTTAAAGCGTGAGAAGTGCTTAAGTTTTTCCGAAAGCCAAATTGCTGTTTTACTAATACGTTGTTGTTATCTACATATGTATTCAATTGCGATAAAATGCATTTCTCAAAAAGCTTAATTAGGATGGGTTGAATACCAATCGGTCGAGTATCATTAGGAGTTACAGGATTATCAATTTTAGGAATTGGTACTATTCTTGATACCTTTAAGCAGGTCGGAATATGGCCTGTGTAAATGAAGATATTAAATAGATCGGCTAGCGTGTGACAAAAGCTTACAGACAAGATTAGCAAATTTAACATGAATGCGCATATACCTAATGGGTCAGGTGACTTGGACAAAGGATTCTTCATTTTAGACCACGCTTTTCTAATATCATTTGCTGTTATATGAGAAAATGAAAATTGGGAATTAGGAGAGGATATTCTGGGATTAGGTTGAGGAATGGTTGAGTCAGGCGAGCTTTTTTTAGAGACACTTATGTAGAAATCATTAATTTCATTTGGACTGAGATTTGTAGACGACAACGTGGGCCCTCTTTCATGAAATGTATTTAAGAAGCCTTTCCAAAAACCTTTTTCTTTAAACGTAGATTGCCAATGCCTTTTTGTATCGGAGCGGACAGCAGCCTTAATGCGCCTTTTTAACACATACAGTTCTGCAGCGGTGTAGGGCGACGGCTGGCGCATATGTTTTTTATATACGCTTTTGTTTTGTTTAAGTAGCGCTTTTGTGTGACTAGATACATAGGTAGGCCTATTGTGGCATTTCATTTTTTTCGAGAAGGTCGGGGCATGCAGGTTAAAGCAAGCCAGAATTTTTGAGATTATTAAATTAGTGTCAGGAAGGATAAAGGAAAACATTTCGTTGCAAGTATTAAGGAAATCAGGAATTGACAATTTCTCATAACAGCGGTAAATCCTCTTATGATAGACAGGTTTAGGTTTCATTATATTCAATGTGCATTGTACTACTAAGTGATCAGCAAGAAAGGCATCGTAGACGTGACACCTGGCATTTTTATGCTGATTCGTGAAAATGAGGTCTAAAATATTATCTTTTCTAGTTGGTACTTGAACAAGTTGATGAATACCAAGCGCATTTCCGATGGTTGAGATGGTTTTAACATAGTCATTTTTTAAGTTGAAATCACCCAAAACGCAGAATAATGACTTTGAGGCTAATAGTGCGTCAAACATTTTGATAAAGAAGTCATTGTCTGAGTCGAGCTGCTCTCTACTATAGACTGGGTGACGGTAAATGCATACGATGATTACCGTTTTAAAATGAAAATGTACCTTGATTGTTTGATACTCAATATTCAGATTGAATGGTAAATTGAGATTAATAGGTTCAAACTTGAGATATTCTTTAATGAAAATACCAGTCCCCCTATGCCCTTTCTGTTTTATGTCATTGCGTATCAACTTATAATTGCTTAACGGAAGTAAATTATGATTCGGCTTTAACAAAGTTTCGGTCATGCAGAAAATATCATAATCAAATGATTTGATTGCGTTTTGCACTTGTAAAAATTTGTTTCTTACGGATAAAATATTAACGTGTCCTATTTGTAGTTTGTCTGAGATGGAACTGGAAACTCTGGCGTGGGTCCTTCTTCTATCCTTCTTTGCTTTTGATTGGCGCTTCTTAAGTTTTCTCCGTTTATGTAGTCCGGGTTTGGGAAGAAACGTTTTTTGCCACGTCCGTTTTTTGCATGCTGATCTGTAGAGTTGATGCCGGTTTGTTGCGATGATCCATGAGCATTATCCACAGTGATGGGACGAATCCCTCCGTTGTGAACTGCGTAACCATTCCCATTTTCCGTAACAATTTCTCGTTTACGAAAATTTATTTTGCAAGCTTGTCCAGCCTTTTGGAATTCTTCTCGCTTCTTTAACAAGATCGCATGGTCACGGCGCATGTTAAAAGGCAGGTCAGGTTTTATTTCAAGAGGTGGCTGTAGTTTATCTTTGCAGTCGAAAACTCTGTTCTTATCACGATATTTTTCAAAAACGACACGCACAGGTCTTTGTTTGTCACTGGCTGGTTCACCTATCCGGTACACGATGTCAGGTTGGATACTTTCTTGAGAAATGTCGAAAATGAGTTTACAGACATTAGTGTAAAGAGATTGGGGTGATTCTGCTTCATCTTCTGGCAGTTTGTGAATAATTAAATTTTTCTCGAACACAGATTTCCACATTTCATCCATTAAACGCTCTTGTTCAATTTGTTTTTCTTCAAGGTGTCTGTTTCGTTCCTGGAGGGATTGAATCTTGTCATTTTGGTTAGTGATAGCCTCAGTGAGTAGTCCTTCGAACTTGTCAATTTTGTCCAGTTTGTCAAGTTTAGCAAGTTGCTGGAGAATGTAATCCGTCCTTGGAGCGGATGAAGATGATGGTGGTGTTGAAAGTTCGAAAACGCTATTATCGTGGCTGGAGGTGTCCATGCTATTTTTTTCCTTTGTGGGAGTTCTCAAGGTTTTGGCCATAGTTTATAATTATGAGGAGCTTATGTGTAATTTGGTTAACACAGAACAGGTACAACACAGTTTGTTAAGGTAGAATGCAATGGCTTGCGAGAGACTACTTTGCTGTAGACAGAGTACGATGTTTACTACGTGAAGGCCAGACTTAATGATGCACATGCACATGAACATTCAGTATTGCATATTGGTCGATATAATTCGTAGGTATAATGAAAACTAAGCATATGTATTAACTATAATCCAATGCACCGTTTCAAATTGCTGAAGATGCAATCATATTTCGACATTGAAAACGAACAAACAGCGGTTCAATGTACACAAGCATAGAAGCAGTTTGTTCGTTGCTGAAATAATAGCATGAATGCATTTCACAGGCAAAATATGTATCATCAGTTTCGAAATGGCTTCAATTAGTAACACAAGAGTCCAGGATTACAAGTGGAAAGGTCATAGACAGTAATGGACAGCGTGGTAAACCCTACATATTTGTTATGGTCTGAGGACGCTGAAAAAAATCAGCAATAATGAACCGGACAGCAGAGCTCACTGAATGCATAGCTTCAATGAGTCTCTGAGCAGGACAGCATTATGAGTCACACCAGGCACCGTTGCAGATTGAATGATTTGCGTGCTCAGGATACACAGCGTCGTAGTGGACGACTTAATATGCGTGAATACGTCAACTAGTATTGGCATCATAATTGCTATTTATTCCAATTTTTTTCTAGAATAGAGTCACTATTTATCGGTACGTAAATCAGTAAAGGAAAGTAGTAAATCTAAGAAGTATTCGACTTGTTTTGTGTTCCCATTTAACATTTTCAAGCTTACATAAAATTGAATAGTGCGCACCTTCTGGTTGAACGAGGGAAAATATTTATAGGATTTAAAAATATTTACAAGCCACTTTATGTGCATTACAATATACTTCCAACTAAGTGCCTATGGAGAGAAATGTGGTTACTCGATTCATTAATGTAATATGCAGATGATGCGCCAGGATCCACCGAAATTCCCGTCATCAATTCAGTAATCTGGGTAGGTCGACTTACACCGAAACCCTCCGTTATCGTCTCTGTAGCATCCGCGTTTCCCAACGTTCGTCCGTTGGGCTCTCTTGACGTCCTGAAAGATAAAAGTATGATACATGTCCCAGCGTGAATTAGATTGTTTTTTAAAGACAGACAGAAAGAAGATTGTGACAATAGGCATCAGTTGAAGTAGTGCTACTGAAGAATGCAGAAAGCTTTCAGCTTAGTTTTGTTAAAGCTACAGATGCTACTAAATATTATAATCGGGTAAAATATTTCCCGAAGACTTACCGTATTCATCTTCCCGATCTCATATGTTTCCTTTTCCAACTCGCTATCCTTCCGCCACTGCAACTCTTTCGCCCTCGCCCTTTCGTTCCACAATGCCATTTCTTTCTCCAACAGCAATATCTTCATTTTCCAGTCCATTTGCAACTCCACTGGTCTTCGAGCAATTTGCATTTGATTTATAAACCCCTCTCCATTATTGTGCTGCAATGTATTCAGATCATTTTCTGTGGCATCCTGTGATACATTCTCCGCCAACCGTTTACTTTCCTCCACCGATAAATGTGTGGGCAGTGAATTCACCAGCGCAAATAGTGAAACAGTCATAATGAAGGTGGTGAATTTAAAATGGAAATACGGTAACGTTTCCAAGTTTTTCATCGTTAGCACTAGACGTTTGGAAGATCTGAAAAAAAACAATAAATAATTTTATAGTGTGCATGTGTATTTTTCCAAGAATCATCGACCGAACTCGTTATAAATTGATCTTCTCCGGAGCGCTGAAAAATCGGAATGCAGAAGCGACACAAGTCCACTTTCATTTTTATCCATAAAGCGATGGGCATACTATTTGTTTCAAGCAAGCTCAACTTGAACCACGTTATGGCGAACTCGGCGTGATCCGTTACTTGGTACAAATGCATTACTGGGAAAACAATTAATTTTCTGTGGGAACAGATGAATATAACCTCTGATGATTTCACTAAAACACCAGTGGTCGTGGTAATGAGATGCGATGAAAAATGTGAGAACCAGTGTTTTGCTTTGAATTGGTACGAGAACCCTTCCATTGAATAAACAACCACTTGACCAATTACACTAATCATTGCTGCAGATTCAGTCAATCAAATTTAAATTAAGTTTGGTCCGGTCTAAATTATCTACAATTAGACATGGCTTGCGGTGACTGTTGAAAATGCGTTGAATGCTAGGTAAAAGATATGCCCAGCTGGGCTTTATTCTTAGTTTTTTACTGCCTAACTGCATGTCAAATTGAGTCAATTAAGTTTGAAGACGCGATGCTCTCAAAGGAAAACTTCGGAATATCCTTAATTTTCTAGTGCCGTTTGTACGTGGAAAGCACTACTTGTCATCTTCCGCGTATTTTTTTGAAGAGCGATATATGTAAAGAGCTTTAAATGGATTTATTCCGGCAGAGAGTTTGAGTACATAATAAATATACCATGTAGCTTGACAAATTTATCAGTTATAATTGTACTTAGCATGTAACCTCAATTTACTAAATACATAAATACGGCAGCTCCGAAAAAATGCGCAATAGAGAAATAATGACGTCGGGTAGTAGTACAACAATTAGTAAGTAGAACAAAGGTTAAGTTCGCACAGTGCTTAGATGCTCCATACATTATTGGTTTGTAGTAGCAAGCAGTTCAGATCACAAGGACATCATAAGTACACATAAAACGTTAGCAGTTTCTCACGGTTTGAATTCAATGAGTTTCCAGTTGGCATATTTTCCTATAAAGCTTGTCGATTTATACATTTCTGTTTTGCTAACATTTTATTTATGGTGACCGGTATGTACCCAGTTTCCAAGTTTCATTTTGATGGTTTTTAGATTTATAGGACGGTCTAGGTATACGAGTGAGTGCATTATTAGATTCAAAAACAGTTTTCATATTTGTCGTTGTTTGATGTATTATCATTCAATTGTTATAAATTGTGAAAATATAAGAAAGTGATTTCAATTGATGTGTGTTGTCCAGACCGAAATATCAGGCACTGCCGAAATTTACAGTCATTTGAGGAAATAATTGCTGATTACTGATTTTTTAGTCTAAGTTGTTTGACAGATTACCGTAAGATCGTTTGCATTCATTGCCATGTAATGGGAAGCGATTGTGTATCTAGTGATTGGAGAAAAGGAATTATTCTGTTTTTAACAGTAATATTGTTAGTCACTGCCATGATGACTTTATAAACTACAAAATAAACACATCGTAACTAGCGTCGTATCGGAAATAATGCTTAAATAATTATGATGATACATATTTTATTTTTTCGCTATATACCAATTTACAAGAAATTACCATTTGCAAGATAATTTACTAATCGGACATATTTAAAAGTAAGTTACTGGACAATTTACTGGACAATGGTCAATTTGCGGGATTACACAAATAAATTTGTCTCCGCTGTTGTTGTTCTTGGTGTTGAGGGAGGAAGCGTATATCCAATTACTTCCAGCAGAGTTGTATTCTGTATTAAAATACAAGTTTCATATTTAATAGTAAATCTACTTTTAAGCGGTCGGGAATAATGACTTGTTGAATGACATGCATACCTGAAGAACTTCTAGCCAGTATTGCGCGAACATGTTTCTCAGAGGATGTTCCTGTAACTCATGAACATAATGCGCAAACGCTTCCACCAGCGACTGATCAACAAGGTCCTTGTACTCCTCAAGCCCATCACCGTCCATCAGATTTTCAAATTGTACTTCATGCTCCGTGTATGGGAGAACGGAAATGCTCTCCAAATCATAGCGGGTCACGTTTAGGCGACCGGTCAAATAATTAATTACATATCCGACTTCAAAACCGTAATACACACGCGGAGCGGTGATTTGCCATGCGCCCTTTCCTTCGAATGGAATCGCGGTTCCATCGGCGGCTTTGATCGTACCTCCTCCCGAATAATTACCTGAAAATATATTATGCATTCACTTCTTAAATCCTCAGAATAATGCATTCATTATATTTTCTACATCAAATATTACCATACCGTAAAACGTAATGTTGCCACGACTCTCAAATGCCACTGAAAAGTAACCGGCAAGTGCATTCAGGAAAACGTTGATAATTCTAATTTCAGTCGAATGACCTCGAACGGCATTACCCTGACTGTAAAACAGTATTGATTACAGCATTTAATGAGAAGTGATTGTGTTATAGTTTATGCAATTATTTCTTTTAAATCAGATTTAATGGACTCACCGCAAGTAAACTTGTAAAGTAATATTTTCGTTCTCTGTTGAGATTGGAGCTGTCCCCACAGTTGTTGGTGGAGATGGATCCAGGTTGTTTGATTGTATCCATGCAGAATATTCTCTCATTTTTCCGGTCACAAAGTTGTGCATATCAGCATGCGACGCACCAGGGAACAACACTACCGTTGCGACTAGAGAGAAAAGTAACAACTTTTGTTGCAGCATTTTGTATTGACAGTTGAAGAAACTTCACGTAAATGTTAATTGTATTTCTATTTTCCCAGGAGCCAGCGGTGGGATCTCAATGGTGTTGTTGGCGTTGAGGAGTATTTTTATTTAAACGGATCGATGGCATTTAGGCTCTGCTTTTATATCAGATCCAGCCAATGAATTCCAAAGCAATCACTCACACCATTTTATACATTACATTCTGGTATGATGAGCATAATATCAACTTATCAATCACAAACAATAATGATAGCATCACAAAAATACCGATGAACATGTCAATGTTCCTACAAGTACATCAATCATTTACTCAATCGAGAACAATCGATTGGATGGGATGATTGCATTATATATAACATGATTCGTATTTACATCTATGCATTTCTGTGTAATGCGTCTACATGTTATACTTTTGTCCGGCTGACTAATCACTCTGGTCACTTCTTGTTGTGAAATCCCCACATCAACAATTTCAGATGTTATCCAAAATATTACATAGTAACAGCGATTGTGTTGCTCGTAATACAAATATTTCACAACAAAATCAGTGTTGGAAAGTCCCAATTAAGTCGTATTGCCTATTATTAGCACCACAAATTTGGTCTTTCCACATAAAAATATACATGTATAAGTTAGTAATAATTGCAATGGGGATATACTGTGTACAAAGTCATTTGAAGTGCTTTGTGCTTGAGAGAATATATTCGGATCATTTCGATGTACGTATTGTTTTTGGGATTGCTTTGTTTTGCACAGTTGTATCTTTTTCAGTGAAATTTTACATTTCCAATTGCATCCTCCGGTTCACATAGTCAAATCTCTTGAGATAGTTAACTGTTTTACGCACGTAATCACTAGTTGACTTAGTTGTTCTGCATGATCACGTAATAAATTAGTGGTTCTTAATCATTTTGCATGTTGTGTTAGCGGTGATGAGTTGATAAAATGTTTGGAAGGAATAATTAATTTTATTTTATGCGACTTTACAAGTTCACAGAATTCATGAGTAGGGGATCACGATAATTTTGCAAGGTACAGGACATGGTCGCTAGTAAGCCATTAGACAGTTACATAAGCTAGCATGTGTAAACTTAATAAAATAATTTGCATTACGCATCTACGTTCGACTCTGTTGTTGTTCTTAGTGTTGAAGGCGGAAGGGTATACCCAATGATTTCCAACAGAGTTGCTTTCTATATTCAAAACGAGAATGCGAATTTTGAGTTGTCAGCAAAGTAGGTTTTACTATATAGTAATCATATATATGTTGAATTGTCCATCAAACCTCAAGCACCTCCTGCCAATATGGTCGGAACATATTTCTCAGTGGATGCTCCTGCAGATCAGCAACATAGTCGGAAACGGTTCTCAGAAGTGACTGCTCAACCAAGTCTTTATAATCTTCAGCACCTTCAGAGTCCATTATATTTTCAAAATATACGTCTTGCTTAATGTTCTTCTGTATGCCAATACATTCCAAATCGCATCCGGTAACATTGAGACGACCAGTCAAGTAATTAATTTTATATCCGACCTCGAATGAACCATAATAAAGACGTGGACCAGTGATATGCCAGGCGCCTTTTCCATTGAACGGAATCGGAGGTCCATTTTCCGGGGTTATGGTGCCACCGCCAGAATAATTACCTGAATACAAATCATTCAGTGCTTTCAAATCCACAGAACAATGTATTACTTGTCATTTCTATAACCCTAATTATTACCGTACCGTAAAATGTGACATCAGCAACGTTCTCAAATGCCACTGAAAAGTGACCGGCAGCGGCGTTCAGGAAAACATTGATTATTCTTATTTCTGTCGAATGACCTCTACATGCATGACCTTGACTGCAAAAAAGGATCGATAATAAACAATTTTATGTCCAGTGTCCCTCTGATTTAGTCAACACAATTACGTAAAAATTTCGGAGTCAATGCGCTCACCGCAGGTAAACTTTCAGTGTTATATTTTCATTCTCAGCTGAGATTGGAGCTGTTCCAACTGCTGTTGTCGGAGATGGATCCAGATTGTTTGATTGTATCCAGGTACAATATTCCCTCATTTTTCCTTTCACGAAGCTGTGCATATCAGCTTGCGACACGCCAGGAAACAGCATTATTGTTGCGATTGATGAAAGGATTAGCAAGTTTTGCGGCTCCATTTTGTATTGCTTGCAACAAAAAATTCCGGGAAGGGAAATATTTTTTATGAATTCTTTACAAAAGCAAGGAACGTTTGATTATATATTTTGTGAATAAAACTGTAATATGAAACTGGAATGACGAAGATACTCTGTTTTTAAATCAGAGTGAACCAACCTCAGTGTGGATATTGACTATATTGTTAACATTGCCTTCTGAACCGATGATCCCTTATGATTTCAACTTTTCACTCTCACGCGTTATTTATAATACCACCAAATACCTAAGGAATGTGTCAATGCACTTATATGCGAATAAATTGAAACAGTAAACACTTGGATCGTAAACCGTAAATGATAATGGAATTTGCGCACCTGGAATGAACCTTATGCATTTAAAAAACAATGTTTTCAGGCTTAATATCCGCATGATGTAGTAACGTTTACCCACTTATTGCATTGATTGCTTTACCTAGTGTCACGGATTATGCGTCCATCACTTGAAACATTATCAAAAGAGTGTGTGATTGAGTGAATATGGGCCAATTATTTCATTACAAAATCAGTGTGGAAACGTTCCAGTTAAAAATAACAAAATAACAATGACACACGCAAGACATTTCCTTGCAGAAAGCAATTGGGTCAATTGAATCACAAATAATCAGATTGTATCACAAACATTTTGAAAATGAGGAACGGCACCAACCGTGAGAAAACTTAGATTGAGTTGGGCCGTGACCGTAATGATGCTCGCATGTCCTACATGTGCAAATTGACTGCTAGCAGTATCTGGAGGTGAAATTTTCAAGGAATTTGTTCTAGATCAACTTAATGCGTATGCGTATGCGTAATAAGTTATTAATAAAAACATTTAGTACATGGCAATGTCATGCATATTGAAACTAGATTCATGTAAAACATAAAAAGGGCGCACTTCAGCAAATACTTATGTTTAAAAGTCCGAGCGCAAAAACGAAAAAGTTTCAGAACGTCATTACCGTTAAATGGTTATCTCTGAACCCAGAACGACCACATATCTGTGTTACAATCATAGACGAGTCGAATGACGCATCATCATAAATGAGTGTTGAGCAAATGCTTGTATTGTAAAAAATGAACTTATGGCTCCGTAATATGCCAATACATTTTGCTTGCAGAATACACATCAACAATGATTAAATAATAATGAAGAACACATATTTTTTATGTATATACCAATTTAGAACAATTTATCATTTTCGCGCCCAGATAATTTTCTTTGATAAACGGCAAGGTCGCAAGCAAACAGTTATTGAGCTTCCGCTCAAATAACTGTATTTGAGCTCAATAATTTTGCTGGGATTACTCAACTAAATTTGTCTCCAATGTTGTTGTCCTTCGTGTTGACGGAGGAAGTGTATATCCAATTACTTCCAGCAGAGTTGTGTTCTGTATTCAAATAAAAAACCAATATTTAATAGTCAATCAACTTTCATAATCACGTGAGTAATGATGTTCGGAATAATATACATACATGCAGGACTTCTTGGAAGTACTGGCGGAACATGTTTCTAAGGGGATGTTCCTGTAAATCAATAACATAGCTCGCAAACGCTTTCAGAAGAGACTCATTTACAAGATCCTTGTATTTATCAAGGCCATCCCCGTTCAGCAGGTTTTCAAATTGTACGTCGTGCTCCATGAATGTCTGCATGATGATGCTTTGCAAATCGTAACCAGTAGCATTTAGGCGACCATTCAAATAATTAATATGATATCCGACTTCAAAGTAACCGCAGTAAACACGCGGGGCAGTGATTTGCCATGCGCCTTTTCCCTCGAACGGAATATTACTTCCGTCGCCGGCTCGGATCGTGCCACCGCCCGAGTAATTACCTGAAAGTATCTGATTTATTAGCCTGATAGACTCAAAGAAATACATTTAATATGTTCAACATCGTACATGTACCATACCGTAAAATGTGATGTTCCCACGACTCTCAAATGCCACTGAAAAGTATTTAGCAAATGAATTCAAGAAAACGTTGATAGTGTTAATATCTGAAGAGTGACCACGTACAGCGTGACCTTGGCTGTAAACAAATTAGGTAAGATCATTACAATTGGGTTCCATAAAAAGCAATTATTTATAAATTTCGGAAATACTGAGCTCACCGCAGGTAAACCTCCAAAGTAATATTCTCGTTCTCAAGTGTGATTGGAGCTGATCCCACAGTTGTTGATGGAGATGGATCCAGGTTCTTTTCTTGCATCCATGCAGAGTATTCCATCATCTTTCCGGTCACAAAGGTGTGTAAGTCACCATGCGACTCACCCGGGAATAACATCGTTGTTGCGATTAAAGAAACAAGTAGTACCTTTTGCGGTTTCATTATGTCTTTATAGTGATCAAGCTTTGTGGTAAAAAAAATAATAATGTTATTTGTTTCAGGAATAAAAGCAATGTGTTTTAAAACGTAGAGGTGTCATTGATGCGTAAAGACGAGGATACAATTTTAATGTGAACCGATTTCTGGCCAACAAGTTCTGCTTTTATATCACATTCAATTAATGTATTCCTCCATAGTCAGGTCATTGTGACCATCACCGTCTCTTCTGATGGTCATGATTACAACTTATCAATCATAACAAACGCATATACAGTTAATAGCAGAATAAAATTACCGATGAACGTGTTAATGCGCTTTGAAGAACATCAATTATTTATTTCAATCGAAAACACTCGATTTGGAATTATGCAAGCCCCACGGAATGTTATCTCTGAACGGGATTGGTACATATGTGTACGTATGAAATGGATACTGTAGGTAACAACATTGTTACTTACATGCATTTTTCTATACAAAGTGTTTATTCTTGCTGACTGAGCACTTTCTGTGGTGCCATTCGTAAGACGTCAATCATTTCATAGGTCATCAAAAATCGCCTGTATTGGCAGCGATTGTGTTGATAGTGGATCAATACTTTCACAACTACATCAGTGTTGGAAAGTCCCAATTAAAAATTGTTACCTATTATTAGCACCACAAGCTTGGTCTTTCCATACAAAAGCTACATGTAAGCTACTAGTTACTGCTATATGGATTTAATCATAGCAATGCCATTTGAAGTATTTAGTTTGTGATGAGTCAGTTTGTCATTCCCTGTGTTTATGAACGTAATGTGTTTGGAATTGATTTGCTTTGTTGACTTTGACCCTTCTCTGTGAACATCTTCATTTCCAATTACATTTGCTCGTTCACGTGGTTAAATCTGTTGATATAGTTGAGTGCTTTACGTAAATTGTATTTAGTTGCCAAACTTGCCATTTAGTTGCCAACTTATCATTAATCAATTTGTTTTGCATTTTAGCAATAACAAAGTGTGAATATTTATACGGGAGCCATCAGTCACCGTATGATGACATATTGAAAAGTGGCAGCATTTCATAACTTTGGAAGTAACATTTAAATGAGCTGGGAATATTTCGTTATGTTGCTTATTGATTATCCAGTGAAGGAAAAAATTCATTTGTATTACCAAAATGCTTACTTGATAACAGTAATACAATTTTATGACCCATTTTTCCGCAGTCAATTACCATACCTTCACGACGCACTGTCCTGACCAAAACCATTTCCCGAGCTAAACAAATACCATGATGGTGTTAAGTGTACTATTTCCTTGACTATACACGACAATATTGACTAAATAACTTCCAGTCCAGTACAGTTGGCTGTATGTTGTATGGGCCCTTATTGACATTTGATTTTTCTTTAATTAATTTACTTGTTGTATGCATATTTTTATTCTACATTCTTTTGAAGTGTACATTATTTTATGACTTGAGTATCGCGATAAGATAAAGGTTGTAGCTACAAGCAAACAATTATGAAGTCATATGATCTATATTAAACGAATGCATTCGACTGTGTTGTTGTTCTGGGTGTGGACGGCGGAAGTGTATATCCAATTATTTCCAGCAGCGTTGCTTTCTGCATTCAGTAACAAAACATTTTTGTAATGGTCAACTAAGTAGGTTTTAAAATTATATAGATAATTTTATGTTCAATATTTTGCACAAACCTCGAGAACCTCCTGCCAGTATTGCCGGAACATGTTTCTCAGCGGATGTTCCTGCAACGTAGCAACATAGTCCGCAAACGCTTTCACAAGCGACTTGTCAATAAGTTCCCTGTACCTTTCGGGCCCGTGCCCGTCCATCAAATTTTCAAATTCTACTTCATGCTCAAGGCGTTGCTGTAAGCCAATGCGTTCCAAGTCGAAGTGGGTAACGTTAAGGCGACCAGTTAAATAATTTATTGAATATCCGACTTCAAATGAGCCGTAATAAACTTTTGGGGCTGTGATTTGCCACGCACCCTTCCCTTCAAACGGAAACCCGTGTGATCCCTCTGGTGTGACCATGCCACCGCCCGAATAATTCCCTAAAATAAGCATCGCATTAAGTTCATGTTATTGAAACCATATGGTACATGTTTCTAACCATTGCCATACCGTAAAATGTGATGTTCCCAACGTCCTCAAATGCCACTGAAAAGTAACTGGCAGGAGGGTTCCTGAAAACGTTGATAATTCTTATTCCTGATGAATGACCTCGGACTGCATGACCTTGGCTGTAAAACAAGATACATGAAAGCAATAAGTCAGCATTGTTTCAATAACATATGCAATTATTCCTTTTAATATTAATTTACTATGCTCACCGCAGGTAAAGCTGCAAAGTAATATTCTCGTTCTCCAGTGAGATCGGAGCCGTTCCCACTGTTGTTGTAGGAGATGGGTCCAAGTTGTTTTCCTGCATCCATGCCGTGTATTCTCTCATTTTTCCTGTAATAAAGTTGTGAAAGTCCGCATGTGACGAACCAGGAAATATCATTATTGTGGTGGCTAGACAGAAGATTAGCAACGTTTTGGGCTCCATTCTGTATTAAGTTTGAAACAAATTTACTTGAACGTCAAATTTCTCTATGACTTCCACAGAAACCAAGCAGCGTGATCTCACTTATGTTGAGCGCTGGCAATAAAATTTTAGTGTGAACCTGGTTCTGAGAAACAAACTCTGCTTTTATATCAGATTCAACCCATCTAATTATACAGCTTGCGAGCATGGTGAACATTGCCTTCTGTGTTGACGGTCAAGCGTGATATCATGTTATCAATCACAAACACAATTTATAGCATCACACATTTATCGGGAAAGTGTCAATGAGCGTACAAGCGCATTGTCATTTCCACAGTAAACACTCAAAATGTAGTAATTATAATTGAATATGTGTGTACGGATTGATTTTACGAGTGTGTTTATTGCGAAACTGTATATTTGCATGTTTGACGTCTGAAAGATATAATTATTAATACTGACTGATCCCATCGACTAATTTGCCTTCTGTCATTCATTATTACACGTTAATCAATTTGTATGTTCTCGAAAAAATATTGGATTGTATGAGTAGTAGAACAATATTGTTGCATAGAAAACAAGTGTTGGAAAGTCCCAATTAAAAATAACGTACGTATAACATCAGCGCCACAAGTATGGTCTCTACGTATGACGGTACCATGTATGCTGGGAATCATTTTAAAGAATATATGCTCATCCAAATCACGATCAATGTTTTTGTTGCTGACATGTGTCAAATGTTAATCTGAATTTATTTATGTTTACAATTGCTTATTTGTTTTTCAATATTATATGCTATAACCAAAATTTTGGGCAAAGCGCAATATACACTCACACCTCTTAGGAAAATACTAAAAGGATATCAAATATTGGGTTAACTAGGTTATTCACAACCTCGTTAACAAATTCTCTGTCGAGTTTCAGAAACGGCTTATAATCTATTCCAATCCTATACAGGTATTCAATTTCCTTAATAGTACACATATTTTCTTTTCTGAGCTTAACACTAAAGCACAGCCGATCCACAATTTCACCAGAATGAACATCAAGCAGTGATACCATTGTCAGAGAAAGAACTAATCCACACAAGGTTAACCAGAATTCGATAACCACGACAACGTACAAAAGAAAAGGAATTAAATTACTGCCCTTAATCAATAGCCATCCACCCAAAACCAGGGTCCAGAATAGTACTGAGATTGTAGCATAAAACCCTGATTCTATGTAAGTTCTGATCAATGAAAACAAAACGTCAAGTTTTCGAAAGTTTTAAGTGTAAAGTGTTATGCCACGGGATACGACAGTGGCTAATATATTGGTTCGCGTGGACCCCAAATGCGTTTTTAGTCTGTCAAATACTATCAGAAAAACCGTGATGCCTAGAACGTTTGTACAAACACATTCAAATGCATCGATACCAACAATCATACGGGCAAACACCGTGACAGCCTTCCATGTGCCGTATTCACGTGCGTATACTAGATCTGGCAGAATGTCCCCCAGAATCTCGTACAATGGATCAATGCAGAAGTATATCCCGACAACGTAGATAAGAAATGGGCATATTGGAGTCAACAATGCTGTTGAGGCGATCATCACGTCAGACGACGTAATTTCCTGCTGCTGAGTGTCTTAAATATTTCAATACGTTAACGTTTTATGCATCCCTCAAAGAAGATTTATGTATAATACATATGCATTACCAATCTCGAGGGCCAATGTAACCGAAATAGTGAGTTAATGTCAGTGATCGACTCCCGAAATATGAATACAAATATTCGCTGCGCAATGGTTACCGTTGCAGGAACAATCGGCACCATACACAGCGCAAGCATACCAGCATCACAGTTTTCTCTACGTTTAAGAAAAAGATGGGAGAATTTAACGTAGATAAATGCTAAGTCGCAAGTCACGAGGGATACAATGAGGAAAGAATATTTGATTTGATCCGATTTAGAATAATTGAAACGTAGTTGGTCGTACGCGTCGTTCCACAAAACTGGGTGTGGCTGCATATAAAAGTATGCTCGCTCAAGAAAGAAAATAGCTCGTTTTTGGATTTGGTTCAACATTTTCGCGACGGGTAAGGAAATATTCCAGAGCTGTTTATCTAAGCCTTCAAATACTGATTGTATTACACAAAGTTATGTTGTAATGGGAAGTTGATGTGTGGTTTATAGCTGATTGTAATTAGCGAGTAAATATGCAAATCGACGTAAACTGGCCTAAACTACGTTGACATATGAAGCGATTGCGTCCATTTGAGAATTATCAACTTAGAATGAGTGTATGTCTTCTTATATTATGAACATTCTATGATCTATGGAGACCGAATGCTACCGACCAGCCACATAAGTCGACATGGCCTGTTGTACGGTATTTTTCTGTTTACATCAATTATTTATGTAAATTCTTTTGTACGATAAAATGGTATTTTATTATTTGGATATTTCTTTTTGTGAAACTCATTGTGATTCGTGGTTCCAAGCTTATTCCCATTATCTTTTTTTCCAAAGTTAGTTTTCAATAGTTTTAAACTTGTAATAATGAATTGGAAATACTTCGAAACCCAATCCACTGGTTTACTATAGTGTAATACATACCATACTGAGGACATACTGATGTTCTTTGTAATCAATTATTCAGATATCTTGAACCTTATTTAGAAGGATTGCTGCCCAATTTAATGGGAATATTGTGAAACATCCAGTTTAATTACACATACCGGTCGTAGTGGAAAATTTAAAAGAAATGAAAAATTGTTTGTGGTATTGACTTATAAAATGATGTTGGTCAGAAAATTTAATTTGATAAGTTATGTGACAATGTATTTCCTTATTCCATCAAGTTATTGTAAGTATTTACGTGGTGTATATTTGAATCGCTTGTGGTATTGAGCCAACTAAACATCCAAATTCGTTTGCGATACATGACCGACTAAATCCGTTTCATTCATAATTAGTATCGGCATGAAATTATATTTACGCCATATAATGCTTTCCGTTTTTTTTCGGGCAACCACATGTGTTGATGATGAGAAGCAGTACGATTGATAACAATGGCAACGGTCGAGGGTAGCGTTTTTCAACTCAATGCAATTAGGTTTACTCCTGAAATACTTCAAATGAACGCTAGACATATGAACGACAATTGATTGGATATTTTTTTAGAACACGACAGAAGATTAAAATGTTATTTGCGACACATTATTTCCTCCAGTTCATTTTACTCTCAAAGATTTGGCCATTAGTTTGTACGTAATGAACATAGTCTCAGCCAGCAACGTGAAACTTGAGGCTAGAATTCCCAACGCTCCCAATTGAAATATAAGTACCAAGTGCTTAACAGCAAGAGGAAACCACTGTTGCGATGCTGTTTTATTGTTAGCATTTTGAGACCGTTTCCCTACTCTCATAAACACTTGGGACCAACGTTCCAGCAAATATCCTGCATCTGCCCAACCCACATACTTGTTGAATATCCCTTCGCATATGGAATGCTTCTGCAAACCCATGCTTCCAAAAAGAGATATTTCTCCAGAGACGTATCCACCAATATGCAAATGTCTTCTCCTCGACGCATCCATTTTTGCAAGGGCATTTGGCATTATAGAATACCAACCAACACACACTGACTTGCGGCTCAATGAAACTGATTCGAGACATTTTACAACATCCCCAGTAACTATTGTCATTCGCTTTCCAAGAGCGTGTAGTTGCGGGTTTGATGAATTTGTAAAATAGTTTATTTCCGACGCTCCAATACTATGAATAAAAACGGACGGATAGTCTTTTGCATGGTTTTGAACATCTGCGAAAGTTTGCGGAATATTTGGTCTCTTTCCTACAGTCATGTAGCCAATTAGATCAAGTTTGTAATGATTGCCCATGGTAAATGCAGCAATAATCCATAAACATAACAGGAACTTTGATATGTATTTCTTTGGCGCCACTCTGGACTGTTCCATTAGCAGAGCAAATAAATCTCCAATCAAATGTTCCCATGTCACATTTTGTAAGCTGATTTTAAGTAATATACTCAGTAACGACCCATACGCTAATATAATTATCAACGCCACTACATTCACAGTGTTGATTGCAGCCTCTAAATGTAAGTTGGACTTGGGCAGCTGGATGCAAAATGCAATCTTGCTCACATATAACCATCTTGTGAATCCGACAACTGCCATTCGCTCTACTCTTGGATACAAAAGTGGCGTAGCGTCTGCGCGTCCTGTGGCCAGCTCTCCAATTATTCCTGTCCAGGTGCCGTCTTTTTGCATCGAACCGTACCCAGGCGTCTTCACGTCATCCGTATAAATAAATGTCACGTTACATCTTGCAGATATTTCTTGAAGTATATTAATATTGAATCCTATTGGATGAGAAGCATTGCCAGTATGAAAGAAATTTGGAGGAACGGAAAAGTACGCGACCTTGAATTTCCTCCCGCTTAAAGTATTTTTCATTCTGTTAATTTGTGGCAACTTTGACTCGATAAAACGACCAGTGTAGTGTGGTGGATCGACAAGGTACATTACATGACCGTCGCGAACAAATATTCCGTACTTCCAAGCTGCCCTGGTCTGAACGTTGAAAGAGGTCATTACTGTTTCCACGGCTAATTTTTCACTTGCCACAAATATGTAAAGTGTATTTGGGCTGAAGTTCCAGGATTTATTTTGAATATGCAGAGTCGCGTTTGTTACTATATCATCGTTCACGGCAACAATTTGAATCTCACAGTTTCTTAGATACTTTGAAGCAGTTGCATTATGAATGAAGTATGTTGAGTTGAGGTTGTAAAATGTTGTTAACTGTAAAATAAATGGTTCTTGAACACTGGTGACGATGTATGCAATATCTTGTAAACAATGATCGCCTGTTGATAGATGACGAAGTTTACAGTATCTTGCGGATGTCATTTTAAGGTGGATTAAATCAAAGACTAGATTGGTATGTAGCTCGTCGTGCGTGGCAGATGAAATAGTAGGTGAGTGATGGAATATTAAAATTTTAACGGCAAGACATGTATATAGTCTACCGTTCCAATGCATCTTCCTGCAAAATGAAGGGACCGTAATTAATGCGGTCTTTAATATTTACTGTCGGTTCCTTGGCAACAAATCCAGATATGACGTTTTCAAACAATGCTATCATACACCGGATCATGCGTTATAGCCATTCCAATGTATCCATACGTAACGTTCAGGTAAATGGAAAACGTAAACGTTGAAAACACAAAACACAATTTGGACTTATGAAAGATGATAATAAGTATACAATAACAATTGTTACGATAATCGGAGAGTCATTATTTGGCGACACCATATTTCAGTTGCGTGTACAACAAATTTCTTATAACTAAACACTGACGATGGGAAATTCAATTGCGCGTAATCGTATATCATTTTGACGTGGTTTAGTCAGATTAACTAACGAGCGCAATTTTATTAATGACATGTCCCAAAATAAATAAAATGGGAACCGCGTGAATTTTTATTTTACATCGCCACACAATTTTCCATGGACAAAACGTGAATAGATTGGTTTAAGTTTGTTCACATGTATGTATGCCGATGGTACATAAATGAAAGTAACTGGCGCGTGGAACGTTCAAATTGTCAATAATTCTCAATGCCAACTTGGTTGTCTAGCGGCGTGTCCCAAATTAGACAAAGGGTAATAATTTCAAAGTCTAACAAGTAGTGCTTGTGAGTAGTATTCATACAAATTTTCATATTATGTTGTTAGTTGAGATGACTTGTTTACATAACTAGTACGTACGCAAACGCAACATAGTCCGAGTTGATCGCCTTAAATTATTTACATAGTGAATTCGCGGCAACAACTATTAGCTAAATAATGGTGACAAGGAGCGATTATAGTAAATTGTTTTTGCAATTAACTCTAACCATTGGCAGTAAATCTGCTTTTTCTTTAGGTCTATAAGGGATTTTTCAGCCAACCATTACATACATGTTACATTGGTTTTAAATAATATATGTTGGACCTTATTTCTGCTTGTGCCGTGAAATCCCAAATTGCTGTCGGATGTGCTCCCAATATTCAAGCAGATAAATTATTCTCAACAAACTGGTAAATCCCATCCACTTACTCCCCCGCTCCAGCTGAGCTATTGTAGTGACCGTTAAAACTACTACCGTGTCGCGGATTGACAAATCTCCTATCATATATTCCTAAATTAGCACCGATTATAATACAATGTTGCATTAAAGATATGGTGGCGTATTGAAGTAACAAGAAATTTAAATGTTTGGTATTATTAGTTACAATGAGCTTCGGAATACCCGCTCTATCCGTTGTAAAAAACCTAACTGTGGCTTAAATTTAACTAATTTGTAGGCATTTGTAGATCACTTAAGTCACTTTGTCATGACAATGACACGGATCGCTTCGTCCTCATTCTTCCTGAGCGTCGTCGTTTCTCGTCTAATCGTCAAAGATTTACAACTAGAAACATATTTACTGAAGTTGTGAATGGATGTTTGTGCGGAGCAAAAAACGACAACACCTCCATTTCTCCTCCCATGCACTGCTTCCACGATGAACGTGCATAATGCCATTAATATCCCAGCTGGCAAGAGAACGAATACGATTGAGATGCTACCTTGCAAGTTGGACGGTCGGAAGCCGGTAATAGACGGAACATCATTAAGAAATCCCCTCCACTCGTTATATTGTTCCATGTATCTTTTGTGGTACTCAATCAATCCTGACACGTATAAACCTGCAAATCGTTTAATGAATATATTCGGAACCCAACCTTTCAGAAAGTATCCTGTCACTTGGCTTGTCAAGGTCTCTGTTCCAAAAGACAGTGGTTTCTTGAATCGAGTACGACCTTCCAGCAAGTGCATTTTACGTAACCGCAAATAGTTTTCATTCTTATAGACCACAAGCGCAACATTTTCCTTCTTGCAATCATAGAGCGTGACAAATCCAGACTGCTGATCCCAGTCCCACACTTTTGATTGAAACTGACTTCCAAGTGGTTGTATTCGGGTGTGATTAACAATTAGCTCCTCAAATTTGCTGAGATTTCTTCCACTCGAGCAGGTTAGGTTTTTCTCCAATCTATAAGAGGAATCAGAATGTACATATTAAACTACATAATACATACCGTCAGGCTACTTATTCGAAAAAATTACTTGAGATCGTCGGCACTGTGTAGATCAGCAAATACTTCCGGCACTAGGAAATGATTGACATCAATATTGTGCTCGACTACTTCACGCCAACGTATGCATTTCGTAGATCGTCCATCCAGTTTATCCATTAGAAGGCCATCGCCGCCATAATGGACGTAATCACTCTTTGGAATTACTTTAGGCATGGCATAAACATCAACCGAATTGTCGACAAGCTCACTAAATTTGCGGTATGACACGGGTGAAACCGGTGATATGATATTCGTAAAGTTGTCGCCCTTATACGCGTTGCTAAGGATGACTGTCATCAGAAGAATTAACGTAGCAATTAGTCGGATGCTTGACCGATGCTTTGCCATGTCAAATTCCTTGTCGCTCATGAAACCCTGATCCAAAAGATTGGACACGGAAAGGAACATTAAACGTCTAAACAAATTCATTCGAGACAAGGCGACTACATTTCTGTTCTGACTTGTAAATTGGCTGAATTTGCAAATCAAAATTGCAATGAGTAATGATGGGGTCACAATTCGAAACAAAATGATAGATCCCCAGGAGTACAAATCATATGATGAAAGTAACGAATAGAAAGGTAGCGCCCCACGCAGGTGTCCGCATGCTATAAACGTTGACTCGGTAGAGTAGATGGAAAATTGAATGGGATGATATGGATCAGTGGTTGCTTCCACAAGAGCTGGAAATACTAGTGCTTCCACTAATGAATCCGTGCAACCGCAAAAATCAAATCTAAAGCTAACACAGAACATACTGACGCCTACGTCTTTTGAGAGGTAGGGCACTTTCTTATAATCATTGTAGGTGATGTTTTGAAATACGTGTTCTATTAGCCGTTGATCTGCCAAAGAACGGTGAAAGTTTTTCTCCTTGGCGAACAAGTATACGTCGTCAGGCGATAGCATTCTTTTCCGTTTGTAGCGCTTAAATTTGAACGCCTTCCAGACAAATTGAGTCAGGGAAAGCTTCAAAATAATGTTGCCGTGATTTGAGTTGACTGTTGTAATCATATCTTGTAAAATTTGTAAAGACGGAAACGGCGCTTCATCTTCATTCTCATTTGCGGTGTACAACGTGACCGGAAGCAGCGGTACACATGGATCGCAATGATGGCAAAATATTTTTATTTGCCATATTATATTGCCTCTGTCAGAACTCCGAGCTATCCAGTGAAATAATTCCCAGGTTGATGTAGCCTGCAAAGTCATGTGTGCTGCGGATGCCTTGAACACGCCATTGAGCCATTCGGTTGTCATTTTGAAATTTGCATCGGTCACCAGTACGTCATATTTCCACCGTGTGTTGATTAAAGCCTGTGACAACTTCTGAGACCATGACATCTCTCCAAGAACTGTTGGAGGTCGGTTTGGGATAAATATTCGTGATCCTTTCAAAATAGAAATAACTTCGCCATTGGTGGAATCCTCAGATGGAAACAAGTCCAAACGAACTTCGCAGGTCCATAGCTTTCTCCTCATTATCAAGTTGTGGTCTTGCGCTGAAAAAACATAATAATGAATCATCATCCGCTCCACACGTTTCATTTATCATTTTTCTTGCGGATACAAGCGTGTTATGAAATATCTCGGTTCTCAAACTAACCAGAATTTTTGGAAAAGTTTGACCCAACATTTCCTATCCTCGCGGCTGTTGTGAGTATCCATACAACGGTTGGCCTAATGAAGTCCATGTTCACAAAGACAATAATTTCAATGAAACAAATGCTAAATACCTGCAGATTTTCGTTAATGTCGATGCTGGAGTTTTTGTGTAAAATATAAGACATGTTGGTGTAATTTCGATTGAGTGTATTTTCTTCCATTGCGGTGAAAGACAATACTACGTCGATGAATATAACGAGGAGCTGTAGAAAATGCCTTTTCATTACTACGCATATGAACTGTGAAAATACACTGATGATTCGATAAGGAAGATGGACGTCAGGGATAGGCAGCGACACGTCGAGTTCAAGCTCCACGTCGACACACTAATTTACATGTAGCTACGGAAATTGTGACGAAGCATTCATATTATATTATGGGTTTGCTATTATGTTGGTTGCGAAAACAGCTTGGATAATCTACTCAATTTAATTGGAAGCGAGCGTCCAAGATTATTCCTCACAATCACTTCCGTAACCCGTAATGGAAGATGGGAACATATTGAGGTAGTTGTTACCTTATTAGCACTAAGAATTTTCTGAAATTAATTGGTGATGAATTCTGTATTTAATTTTGTTAATGCATTTGTTAGAACGAAATTGCTCGACTATATTATAATACTGGTCATCAGTGTTCATATCCAATCCACATAATGACATATATCGCATTGGCACGAGCGTGCTTCATTTGTAGTGTTTAATATTCTGACAAATTATTATAATTAAATTAGTGTCGTCTGAAATCTCGATAAGCATATCGATGATTATTAGTCAGTTTTTAAAAGTTTCTCTCGAAAGTTTTACAGGCTTGGCTTTCGGTTAAATTAATTAGTGAAAATGATTATGCTTTCCTAACCCGTAAAACTGCAAATCTTTATAAAATCCATATTTTATGGAAAAATAATAGCCTACGTACTAGCGTTAGTTTAGTTTATTTAAATAATTAACAACTTTAGTTATCTCGCATTCTCATAAACATTAGCTCCATCAACCTATGAATCTGGTACAAACGATCTCCACATGCATTCATTACAAAAATTTTATTAACTACCGGAAGCATGAAATGCTTATAAAGGTAGTTATTGCGATTGATCTGTTTGTCTGTCTGTGTGTCTGTGTCTGTGTGTCCGTTTGTCTGTAAACACTATAACTTTCCTCCACGTTGACCGATTTTATTCAAATTTTGCATGGAGGTACAAAGGGTGATTCTAAAGATCGGTATTGATTTTGGGCCTCCGGGGGCCAACCCCAGGGGCACGGTGGGGGGGTAAGGTTCCCCATGCATCCTTATGGCAAAATCTTTGATTGGCTTATCTTATAGAGAAATTTATTCTGATCATTTTTTGTCACCACAACATGTGTCAATTCTGACAACTGTAGGAGCGACGGCTCCTGGAACGTGTGCGTGGGCTATGGGTCAAAAAATGAATTGACAGGTAAGTTCAAGATTAGCATCTTGGAGGATGAAATATGTGCTTTGGAACTCAAATTTGCTCGTATCAGACTTCCGGTAGTTTTTTATTTCGGGTTTACACCCGTCCTAGTTAGTTATACACAAACATAAGGTGCATGCTCACATTATGTGTTATACCATCTTATAATCACAAAGAACTGTTCAATCCGAAATTGTAATTATATATATCTACCCAAATATTAATAGCGCATCAAATATCATATTTACTAGATTATACACAACATCATTTACAAATTCGCTGTTCACTTTCATAAATGGCTTATAGTATACTATGATCGGCTGCAGGTATTCTGCTTCCTTAACTAGTAAGGTGTAAAACCTTTAATACATAACTACCGGAAGTGCGATGTATGCCTTATTAACAACCAAAATACGCATTTGTCCAATTGCAATATGTCTTGTAAGCTCAAATTGAACTTCCATTTGAATTTACACAATAAACATATTTGAGGTCGGAGACCCCTCCCACTTCCAGGCTCCACCCTGGCGACAGGGGAGTGATTTGACCCATTGTGCTTTGACAAAAAATGATCGTCTTGAACACCTCTATTCATTTCTACAATAAACATTTTTGACGATTTTTTGACCCCCACCATCTCAAAGACGTCGACGCCTCTACTTCCGGTCAATGAATAGGTACATGGCTGAAAATCAATAGGGAACGTGGCCTTAGGCCAAGGTACCTCTATGCCAAATTTGAGCCGAATCGGTCAACGTGGAGGGAAGCTAGAGTGTTGACGGACAGACAGACAGACAGACAGACAGACAGACAGACAGACAGACAGACAGACGGACAGACAGACAGACAGACAGACAGACGGACAGACAGACAGACAGACAAACAGATCAATCGCTATAACTACCTTTCAAGCATTTCATGCTTCCGGTAGTTAATAACAACAAACTGTTCTTTTCTGAGCTAACTTTTTAGGTGTAAAGTGTGAGTAATTTCATACGAAAAACTGCAAGTTTGCACAACCAAATTTAAAGACACGACTAGACTGGCAAAGACCAAGTAAAGGTTTATAATAATATATTATATATTATAAAGGGAATATCGTTGTAGCACTTAATCAGTAGCCATCCACCCAACACGCGTGCAAAAAACAAAACTGAGGTTAGTACGAAAAACCCAATTTCTGCTATAGTTTTAAAACATGCATACAAAACGCTAAGCCGTCGAAATGCCAGCATAAGTAGTTCCAGACAATGTGGTTCCTGCGAGAATACGTTATTATTTATGAACTCTAGATTTGCTTTCGTTTGGTGGCAACATAAGAACATTGTAGTGATGCCGAATACATTGGTACGAAGACACTCGAATATACCCGGCCCGAACATAATTCTAACAATAACGGTGAAAATCATTGTCCCGTCACGTCAATGCTGCGTCGACATGTACGCTATGCCATTGACTAACCGGAAAGATATAAAAACACATCAGTCGCTACATTTGTGTCAAAGACATTCCATAAATGTGGGTAACTGAAACATTGTGGTAAAATTATAACCGTTCACATGTGAATCAATGTAAAAATGAGCACATCTCAAGGACCAATGACGAAGTGAAATTACTTTTTTATTCTTAATTATTACTATCGCAAAATGAGTGTACCTCGAAACTTGCTGAAATGATTGATGTTAGAAAAGCCCACTACGAACATGATGTGTGGAAGATGATCACAACAAAAAATTGGTGATTACAATTAATGTAGTACCTTCAATGGGCATAAAAAAGGGAGAACTAATTAAATAAGTAGTCATTACGTCGAACCAACAACCATCCAAGTATCCTGGTAAATGCGTACTGTTACTGCAGTTGAAAATTCGACGTAACCTAATTTTCTATAACGTTTTTCACATTTCATAATGATATCGGTCTAGTTCATTGTATTATGTTATCACTAGCTATTATTATTAGGTGAACTGTGCCAGTAAGGTCATATTTTTATCATCATTAACATGCCAAATGGTTCCGAAGTATGTTGTATTTACGTGAAATTACGTAACGTGGGTGATTGATAGCTCTCAAATACCAACGAATGACGCACGAGGTTAAGGTCAGTAATAACCGGATCCGAATTTCTCATGATTCCTGTTGATGTCCAGTTGTAAACTGCAATACCAATTGGCTTATCACTCACGTATAAATTGAGATTGCAAAGACGTCACAGTGAATCATTCCTCATGACCTAATTTATTAGTGTAGCATTTTTACGCATGTAAACACATGTACATATATTAATTCGATATGTCAACTCGCATTATATGATAGGATGGATCGACGCTGAAACAATGCAACACAAAATCAATTGCAAACATTCACGATTATTTTATAAAAGTCATGTCATAAATGTACAGTTGCATAACCACATGTGATTGATTGTCCACTACTGGCAACACCGCAAAACTGTATATTTCGGTCTTTACGGTGACATCGAGTGCAATTTCTAATCAGTAATTAATTGAATTAAAATTTAGCCTACGTGCAGAACCACTGTGTTATGCAATGTTTTATTAGTAACAAAATGAGTCATGAGCACATGCAACTTAAATTTTCAAGTTGCACGTGTCCAGCATTATCATCGTCAAATTGGGTCACTGTTAAAAGATAGTATAAATAATGATTCGACTCTTGAACATTGTTACATTCTGAAACTGCCTTCCTTACAAGCAACAACAGGAATCTCCATCTAATCACCAAATCATCACCATGAACAACTCAGCCTACACTTTCCTCGTTCTGGCAGTTTGCATTGTTGCTGCGTACGCCGCTCCAGGTAATACAACCATTTAATTTACATTATGGTGGAAATGTCTTTTCTGGAAACTAAAATGGATTTGTTTGTTACCTATACTGACTTTTTCAGCTTCACAAAATTTCAATGAGACAACAGTTGCTCCACCGTTCTCAGTGAACTGGACTCTGGTTGCAGAAAAGGTCGATGAAATTAAGACAGTGATCCAGACAAGTGTTGTCCAAATCAAGACCATCGCATTCAACGACAGTGAAACCATCGGTGCTGCCATTGGAGAGAAAATTGACGAGGCTGCTGTGACTGCACTTGGCGTTCTTGAACTGGTCAACGCTGCTGTTGCTAACCGGACCTTGACTGATGTTGAAGCCCAGGAACACATTAGCACCCTGAAGGGAACTCTTGCCAGGCTTATTGGGAGTCTTCAGGCTGAATTGGCCCAGCTTTCGCCTGAAGCTAACCAGGCGATTCTTGATACCTTTAGTGCAACCTTCGATGCTGTTGAGGAGAAGGCGCTAGAACTTTATGCTCTGCTTGGGCAGGTGTCTGTCACGGAAATAATGTAATTAATAACATTTGCAATTATGATTTATTAATTTTAGTATAATAAAATTGATGCATTTTCGGGAGTAAACTTACGAAAGTTTAATATTAATATGTAATTTTATTGGTTCATTCATCTACATGTTCAGTAATATTAAAATTGTGTAATGTAATATTTTCACATGATATCCGCTGTGGTGTAATTTGAAAGAAAGTTTATCAAAATACTTAATACGTTTATTTGTACAGCTATACCAAATATCATTTACGCTTTCTGAGCGTATGACTTGTTTCGCTGGTTACCTCCCTACATGCTTTCCTTGACGATTATGATGCGAGCTGTTTCTTGATTTTCATGTCTAGAGCTTGCACTACTGTTTGAATTAGTTGGTTCAAAACATTTGTGTTTGATAATTGTGTTCCATGTTACATAAATATGTTTCCGAATAGTGCGGCATGATGATACAAGTATAGGAATAACCTTCCAAAATAAGAATGTACTTGAGAGATACAATTCAGATGCATTTTCTACAGCAAATATCAATATTGCACATGCAAGGCCATACGGCAATGCCAGAAACAATATCGTAATATTTTCATCCATATTTGGCCGTTTCAATAATGTATCCTTCAGATTTAGCACAAACTTGGTTATGTCGTCAATGTACCTTGACCACCAGTTCCATATTGCAGAGCCCAACAATGCCTTCATTCTTGTAATAACATTTGGATGTGCATATCCGATTATGTGAAACCCAACGGTCAGGTTTCTAAATAATATTTTTCCCACATTTAATCTGAACTCTGAATGAGTGCGAAATAATCTCGACGCATATTTTCTCGCTTGATACATGGGAAATAATGCCCCAGATTTTTTGCACGATTCTAGATGTTTGTAAATGAGATGCTGCTGCGGCTCGAGTAATAGTCTATCCATTTCCCTTTTCCGAAAGTAGAGACTTTGGTAACTCAAATTACTCCACTCATCCACATGGTTATTAATTGTTTCCAAAAACGCACGCCAACTATTAATGTGGAGATTGGTGTGATTTTGTAAATACTCGGTAGTAGTTGTGTATATAAATCCGTCCCACTAATTTATCTCAGATGCAAAAACGAAATCCTCACCACCGCCAACAAAATGTGATGTTTGATTCAAAATGTAGGTAAGGTTGATACAATTGTTTGCGTCAGGATTTTCCCAGCGTACGTATGATGGCCTTACAAGCACGTTGAATCCCTCCCGGACTAATTCAGTGAACTCGGTGTACGGTAATAACTGCTTTGACGATATCACGTTGTCAATACTTCTGCTCTTATAACCGTTACTAAGGACAATAGAAACCAAAAGCGATGTGCCAATTGTTAGCCTGAGATACCGATTTGCACAGTATGACCCAGGAAATGGGTCGCCTTGTTCCAACAATACTTTGATGAGATGCAAACAATGCGTAAAGTACTCTCGCAAAGGAGAAATTGTAATTGACAGTTGATGATTGGCGAGCGTCAATGCTGCTATCATTACCACTATCCATATTCAGGCATTAGCTTGATAAGAACTGGGTAAGTCGAATAGGCCTAGCGAGTCTTTTCCCTTGTCTCCGCCACAGCTTACGAATGCCAGGTTGTATAGATTTTCTTTGTACGTTAGGGGATGTACATGCAACTCATCCTCTTCCGTTAAATAAGTGTAAAGCATCATATCGGTTTCCTCGTCCTCGCGGTAAAAGCTAGATACGGAGTGAGGATCATGCAAGCGTTCATTGCGATAAAATATTATGCTGGCATTTGCGATAATGGTGCAAAGCATTGATGCGACTCCATATGCGAATATGTCAACCGGGAGGGGGACTGACGAGTGAGTGCGTTCGTGAGTGCCCATCGAGCGTAGGATAGTAGGATTGCAAGGCTCCGCATGTCACCGTGCTTTCCGAGAATTCAAAAATGGTTCCTTGGAAACCAAAAGTATCCACGCTAAGCTCCCAGAAAGTTTTCGTAGTTTCCACGGAAATTCCACCTAATATATATTTCATCTTCAATACATCGATTGGGGTTGAATTGAATTCTATTATTTACTTATCGTTCTCAGTATATTTGGATATAGTAATAAGTACAGCTTCGTCGATTATTTTGAGAATGGCGTTACGCGTGGTTATTGCAATAATTGTGGCCTTCACTTTTGGATCGAACGAGTAAAACGTTCCCTTGTCATGGGTTGGCAGGAGTTTGCTGAGCCCGGAGTATGTTAGATGTTTTTCGGAAATTACTTTTCCAGACGTCATAAAAGGACATCAACGGATGACGCATAGTTGATATAGCCCTGGATGAGATTTGAAGGTATATTTGTATATGACACTTCCACAGCTTTGTTTTAACAGAGTATTTAAAAATGTCTATGCGAACGCAGTAGTCAACGGCTTTTGCTTTGTGGAATAGTAATCCAGTCCAAAATTGCGAAAGAGGGCAGCTAGATTTTCGTTGTTCAGTCTTACTTTTACGCAGCGTTTTCATTGGACGTTGTCCGAACGCAGCCCAAAATTTATTTTTATTTCCATTTTTTCCGAATTACTAGGGCCCAATGTCGTACTGTGATTGTAGGGGTATAGGTGGAAATAATGACCGCATGTTTAAAGTTGTCATTAACTACCAGGGAGTGTAGTGGATGGATCCGACTTAATGGTTCTGAAATGTTAAACACCACATCGCGGGTAAAAAAATGTTCAACGGACGCACATGATAATGTTCGGAGGAGACATCTTGAAACCAAAGTAACCAAAACTGATGCAATTGTGTCAGGATTCATTTCTCCAAATTGTATATTTGTTAAACAGATTTAAGATTGCCAATCACAATTCTACAAATATCAGTTGTTTTTGCTTTCTTCAACGGCGTTCCAAAAATAAGCAGTTGTTCAAATAAACTTCAGCAGTTGTTAAATAAACTGACCGTACATTACCAGACTAAAATGTCGCATTTGCAAAGCAAATTTGCTGAGTATTTCCATGACCAGGACTGTACAACAAAAAAAGCAACTGAGCAGACGACTAGTTGTCAAACATAGCCAACGCCCAAGAAATCGATAGCGAAGAAATGCGTGAGTATCCACATTGTCTGCCTCCAAACATTACTATATGTAGTAATTCTTTTCAATTTTCTAATTACGTTTGGTCACTTTGTAGTCTCTAATCGAGTTTACAGTGTATCGTATTATGTATACTACTTAGCTCTAATTGTAGGCATATTAGCAGCAGCGCAAAATATTGCTGTTCACCTCAACTATTGTTGGAAGAATCAGCAATCGCAAAAAAATATGCACAGCTGACTATTTATTTTAGACTCATTGAATTAATTATACGGCATATTTTCTATTAGTCCCGTAATTTGACGGACAGCACCGAAATCCAAGCAGACTACATTTTTTAGACAGTACATTTCAACATTCTGAAATATACTACTTTATCAGTAACACGAGTAAGAGCAGAGCGAAAACAAGGCAGGAATTTTGTTTCGGAAAATTAACGAAGGAAGACTTTACAATATCAATAAACTTTCGTGCCTTGAATCCGGCCATTCCAATCCACAAGATGCCAACGAAGTGCTATAATGGTTTAACATGTATGCGTACGCTTTGGTCCGATGCGGGCTCATAGCCAATTAAGATAATGCATCCGGTGTACGACTCAACATTTTAGTGGTTCGGATTATGCCAGAGCAATGATACGCTTGATGCTTTATTACGCCGACTGCACAAGCAATCATGATATAAGTATGGTACATATTTTACCTGTGCACTTCATACAATTAAGTTCATACATCTTAAATCTACAGGAATATTATAAATTCTAATGTTATGCTTATTGATCGTATTAAATAAACCATAATTAATATAAAATGTGGTTAGTCTTTCTTGCCATGCAGCAATCTTGGAAAAAAAATATAATACACTACCTAACATGTATCTAATGCAACAGTACAGGTTGTGCTGATTTTTGAGCCTGTGGTATAACATCATCTTAGACTATATGCACAACGTATAAATCTTTGTGGTGACCGTATACCGTATGTGAATATTTCAGGTAATCTTACTCCATAATCTGAAAATGTGGCTGCAAAAAGCATGCCACCTTGATTTTAGTGTTGCAATGCATAGCCTACATAACCGTGATGTGGCGCGACAAATAACACACACTTGTTCTCCAACAAATGCTAGAAACGTTAATGCTTGGCCGTACAATAATACCAAAAATAATATGGAAATATTTTCATCCATGTTGGGCCGTTTCAATGAAGTATCCTTAAGATTTGGTACAAATTTGGTTATGTCCTCAATAAACCTTGACCACCACATCCAAATTCCGGACGATAGAAGTGCATGTGTTCTTTTGAAGACATTAGGATGCACCAAGCCAGTTATGTGAAAGCCAACGGTAAGATTTTGAAACATATTATTGCCCACATTTAACCTCAAGCCTGGTCGAGTTCGAAATAGTTTCGCCGCGCGTTTTCTTGCTTGATAAATAGGAACTAACGCGCCGGATTTCTCGCATGATTCCAGATGGTCATAAATAAGTGATGCCTGAGGCTTAAGAAGTATTTTGTCAATTTCTCGTTTACGTTGGCTCAACTTTATATAGTTCAATGTACTCCATTCTTTCAGATGAACTCTTATCGTATCCGAGAAGCTGAGCGAAGAGTTGGTGTGTAGCTGCGTATTCTCTTCTAGGTATGCTGTCTTGTCGCGTAAAAATCCGGACCATTCATTAATCTCTGATGCAGCAACAAAGAAATCGTTTACACCCTTAATATAATGCCCTCCAACTTGATGTATACTTTCTATAATGGAAATAGTTTTATTCACATAAGACAGCCTGACATAAGTAGGCCTCACAAAAATTGTGAATCCGTCGTCCACAAGTTCGGTGAACTTTGTATATGGCAGTAACCGCTTTGGTGATATCACGTTGTCAATACTACGGCTCTTATATCCATTGCTAATTACAATAGCAACCAATAACGCGGTGCCAACAGTTATCCTTAGATGCGGGTTTTTACAATATGAGCCAGGAAATGGATCGCCTTGCTCCAGCAAAACTTTGGTCAGATGAATAAAATGGGAAACGTATCCTCGCCTTGGACGAATCGTAACCGAGAGCCTCTGATTCATAAGCGTCAATGCCGCTAGCATTACTACTATCCATACCCACGCATTCACTTGATAGGAACTGGGTAAATCCGACAAGCCCAACGAATCTTTTCCTTTGTCTCCGCCGCAACTGACGAATGCGAGATTGTATAGATTTTCTTTGTACGTAAGTGGATGTACATTTGTTAAATTGTTGTCAGTTAAGTACGTGTATACCGTCAAAGGTGATTCTCTGGTCTCTCCGAAAAATTCCTCAATAAACACCTCAGCTGGGTCGTAGTTTCGATATTGAGGAAGAAATTGAACTGTAGCGTTTGAGATAATGTTACACAGCATCGATGCGATCCCACTGGCAAAGATGTCGACTGGCGACGTTTCAGAGGATTCAGAGCGTATATCTCTCGTTGGATAGAAAGAAATCAAATTTTTGCATTTTTTTGTAAGCCCGGCAAACTTAAATATCGTCCCTTGGAAGTTCATTGTAAAAACGTACATCTCCCATAGCACGTTGCTAGTTTCCTTCGTAATCGATCTTAGTATATCTTTCATGGTCAATTCATTTACCGTAGCCGATTCCCATTGCATCATCTCGCCGCCCTGCTCAATCGCCTTTAAGATGCTAAAAACCGTCATGCTGTCAATAGCTTGCTGATATTGGTTCCGCGTTATTATTTGTAGAATTATGATTTTCACTTTGGGATCAAAGAGTGTGCGTAAATATCTTTTTCCTCGGACCGGACGAAACATGCTGAACAGGAAATCCACAATACGGTTTTCGGAAAGCGGCAAAATTTCGTTGTGTACAAATATTAATAACATCGGAACAATTGATTGCTCATATCGCTCAATTCGGTTTTCTATATTTTTGGTACCGTTGAAATAAAACATTAACGGATGATTCATGGCAACTAGGTATTTTCGTGAAATTTGTAGAGAAATTTGGATGTGGCAATGCCATGATTTTGCATGGGCGGCAAATTTAAAATAGTTCAAGCGAACACAGTAGTCATTGCTGTAGCTTTGATTAATCAGTAATCCAGACAAATACGATGATAACGGACAAGAATGCTGACGCAATTTAGTTTCCGAATTGCTTATATTTGAAGGTGGTTTGTGCCCGAAGGCTGTCCACAACTTATGAAAACGGCCGGTGTCGACTTTTCGAAATTTATGAATTTCCGGTCGTCTTATAATTGCACTTGTGTATGAAGAAAATATTTCTGCATTTTTGAAGTTGTCGACAATCACAAGGCAGTCTGATGGATGAATCAAATTTGATATTTCGGTGATATTAAATAACATGTCTCGAAAGAACACAGGAAGTACATAGACGTCGGTATATTCTTGCGGTGATACATCTGGAGTGCTTGTTGTGGACGACGTCTTTGAACGCATATATCTCTCATGTGTTCTGCTTTGCACATGATTACGTGCACTTGCTTGCGCAACACACAACAATATTGACGCCACGACGAATGAATTGGATACTGAATGCATTTTCCAAGTAACCTATTTTGCAATCTTTGATCTTCTTAAAATTCTCAGCCCTGAGTTGCAAAGGGTTTGGGGTACACAAACAGATGACAAAATTACACCGTGTTTTAAATAAAATCAGCAGTGTGTTTCTATTGACAGGATTCTACGCTTTCCAAATGCGCATTGGAATATGGGATGATAATTTATATTTGCCCGACGAGCAACTGATCGATGACGAAGAATGGCGTAGCGATTTATCATGAACTACCTCCTACTTCTTGACACGTGCCTCAACTTTCGCATATCTACTTAAATTGTATATTGTAAAGTAATTGATCCCAAATTTTGTAATATTGCTTTTATAGTAATTACATAATAGATATATGCACTACGAGTAATGGATTTTAAATCGGCATTAAAAATTATACTTAAATACTATTAGTATTGTCAACCATTACAACAATGATTTTGCGCCTCAGGATATTTAGGAGATACTCATTGAGATTTAAAACATGTACTAACTCTCAATGAGCATTTCACTGTTTATTTTAGAAACCGTTTTAGATTTCTACAATTCCATATGTGATTAATGTACTATTAATTTAAGGATTAAATCGATGCTAGGCTTATTTAACTGAATCCGGGGTCTAAATACTTGAAGATACATATTACACAGAAAATCATATTTAGCTGATCTCAACATGGGTCCACTTGCAATGGTTAGTGACTGTGTCTTTTATTTATTATGTCGCCGTTCCTATACCCATTTCATATCGGCGGCTGAACCTCTTCACGTATACTTGTGGTCCACCACTTATTGTAATTGCGTTGCATATATCACTCAACTACCTAAAATTTTCACCGCTTCATATTTATTGTTCTCATCCACTCAGCAGGATCATCAAATCAGATTTCAAAAACTATTCAGCGGCGACGTCGATGATCAGTTCAATATTTTCAATTAGTTTCTAGCCGTAGCTTTGCTGGTTTTTTGGAAAAGTTAAGCTTTCGTTCTCCAAGATAATTTTTCCAGTGCATGACGCTTTCAGTGAATGGCTAAAATCGGAATAAGAAACGAATTGAATGCGGGCATATATGAACATATATGTAAAACTAGAACCATTGTCAGAAGAGTTTAGGTATATATGAAAATTTTCATTACATCTGAAAATTTGAATTACGTAGTCATATTCCATAACATGGGAAGGTGGCGTCGAACAGAGCGCCATCGTGATATAATTGCAGCTATGCATTTCGTACATAACCACAATGTGGCACGACCGAACATAGCAGAAATCTCTCCAACAAAAGGTAGCATTGTAATGCATAGACCGTACAGAAATGCCAAAAATAATATAGAAATATTTTCATCCATGTTGGGCCGTTTCAATGAAGTATCCTTAAGATTTGGTACAAATTTGGTTATGTCCTCCAAATACCTGGACCACCACATCCAAATTCCGGACGATATAAGTGCATGTGTTCTTTTGAAGACATTGGGATGTACCAAACCAGTTATGTGAAAACCAACGGTAAGATTTCGAAACAGATTGTTTCCCACGTTTAACCTGAAACTTGGGTGAGTTCGTAAAAGTTTTGCAGCATATTTTCTTGCTAGATAGGCTGGAACTAACGCGCCAGATTTCTGACACGATTTGAGATGGTCATAAATTAGCGACTGCTGAGGCTCAAGCAATACCCTATCAATTTCCCTTTTACGTAGGCCGAGCTTTCTATAGTTCAATGCACCCCATTCTTTTATATGGGTTTTTATAGTATCTGAGAAGCTGCGCGAAGAGTTGGTGTGAAGCTGCGTCGTATTATGTACGTACGCAATTTCATTTTTTAAAAATCCAGACCACTCCTCAATTTCGGATATTGCGAAGAAGCCACGATGGTTATCTATAAAATGCCGCCTAACTTTATGTATACTGTCTGTAAAGGAAACGGTTCCGTTGACATGAGACAGCCTGACATATGTTGGCCTCACAAACACAGAGAATCCGCCATCCACAAGTTCAGAGAACTTGGTGTATGGCAATAATCGCTTTGGAGATATGACGTTGTCAATACTCCTGCTCTTATATCCATTGCTAATTACAATTGCAACCAATAATGCCGTGCCAATAGTTATCCTTAGATGCGGATTTTTACAAAATGACCCCGGAAATGGGTCGCCTTGCTCCAGCAAAACTTTGGTAAGATGAATAAAATGTATGACGTGTCCTCGCTTGGGATGAATTGTAGCCGATAGCCTCTGATTTGCTAGCGTCAATGCCGCTAGCATTGCTATTATCCATAGCCACGCATTCACTTGATAAGAACTGGGTAGATCCGACAAGCCCAGCGAATCTTTTCCTTTATCTCCGCCGCAACTGACGAATGCGAGATTATATAGATTTTCTTTGTACGTTAGTGGATGCACATTTGTTAAATTGTTGTCAGTTAAGTACGTGTTTACCGTCAAATGTGTTTCTCTGATCTCAGCCGTAAATTCCTCAGTAAACATCGCCGTTGGATCATAGTCCCGGAACTGCGGGAGAAACTTGACTGTAGCGTTTGAGATTATTCTACAGAGCATCGAAGCGACCCCACGGGCAAAAATGTCGACTGGCGACGTCTCTGGGGATTCGGGGGGTATATCTGTTGTTGGATAGAAAGAATTCAAATTTTTGCATTTTTTCGTAAGTCCTGCAAACTTAAATATCGTCCCTTGGAAGTTCATTGTAAAAACGTACATCTCCCATAGCACGTTGCTAGTTTCCTTCGTAATCGATCTCAGCATATCTTTCATTGTCAATTCATTAACCGTAACAATGTCCAATTGAAACATCTCCCTGCCGTGCTCAATTACCTTTATCATGCTAATAAGCGTCATGCTGTCGATATCTTGCTGATATTGATTCCTCGTTATTATTTGTAGAGTTGTAATTTGTACTTTTGGATCAAGGAGTGTGTAGAAGAATCCTTTATCTGGTACCGGACGAGACATGCTGAACAAGAAATTTACAATACCGTCTTCGGAAAGCGGCAACATTTCGTTGTGTACAAATATTAACAACATTGGAACAATTGATTGTTCATATCGTTCAATTCGGTTATTCGTATTATCGGTACCGTTAAAATACAACATTAACGGATGCCTCATGGTAGCTAGGCGTTTGTGTGAAATCTGTAGAGAAATTTGGATGTGACAATGCCATGATTTTCCATGTGCGGCGAATTGGAAATAGTTCAGGCGAACACAATAATCATTGCTGTTGCTTTGATTAATCAATAGTCCAGACACATACGGCGATAACGGGCAAGGATTCAGTTGTTGCTGAATACCTCTATTGCATATTTTGGTAGGTGGCTTGTACCCAAAGGCTGTCCACAATCTATAAAATCGTTTGGTGCCAACTTTCCAAAATTTATGTATTTTATGTCGTCTTATAATTGCGCTCGTGTATGAAGAAACAATTTCTGCATTTTGAAAGTTGTCGACTACAACGAGGCAGTCTGTTGGATGTAGCAAATTTGATATTTCGGTGATATTAAATATCATGTCCCGGGCGGACACAGGAAGTTCATAGGTGATGGTGTATTCTTCTGGAGATACGTTGGGAACGCTTGCTGTTGACGCCGGATTTGAACGTATATATCTCGCATGTGTTCTGCTGTTTGAACGCGAAATTGATTGCGCTAGATACAGTACTACTGCAGCTACGACGATCGTATTGAATATAAAATTCATTTTCCTCATTATCTATTTCACAATAGTGGACAGGATTTGCGATAAGGAATTTAGTTAAATCGTTAACGTTCACTGGTTCAATACTGTTGCGATATGTTGTAATGGGAATTATTAAAATTTTCGGTACTGATTTCCGAGGGATTTGGTGCATGCAAAGACATCACAACAATATCAGCGTTTTAAAATGAAGTCAGCACTATCGACATGATAATACGGTGTCCAATTGCGCAATGGAACATGCAGTGATGCAGCAAATGTACGCGTCGACCAATAGATCGACAATGAAGAAAGTCGTAGCGGCTTAAAATGAACTACGTCGAACTTCTGCTGCACGTGCCGCAAATTTCACCTATCTAACAGAATTGACCACTGTAAATTTATTAAACCAATGCTTGGTTATAACCCTTTTAACGTAATTACACAAAAGTTTACAGAACTATTAGTAATTGATTTCAAATGGTGCATTTGGAGAAAGCTAAGCTCTCATACTCCAGATAAGCTATTTTAACTGTGCCATGCTTTCAGGGCACCACTCTCATATGATGATGAAACCAAATGTATTTATGTATGTAGGTATATATACATACGTTCAAACATATATAATGTATGAACATCACTGTATGGAAACTTTGCAAATATTTGAAATTCCATTAAATAACGATGGACTTGAAACGAGGGTCGATATGGTAATTAAGGTTTAATTTATTTTAAATTTCAATTTAACCATTTGGGAGTTTCAAGTTGGATGAATTGACCAGAACATAATTTATGTCCAATTGTTGACATTTGTTATTCCTTACCATAGTAATACGCGTACATTCCCTTAGCAATGGTGCAACAAAAGTATCGAAATAGAGCAGGACTCCCCTTGCAAACGAGTATGACTTAACGACAAAAGACTGCAGTATTTTCAACAGCAAGATCGAAAACAGAAAACGCGATTCCATACAACAATGCCAGAAATATGATTGCTATGTTTTCCTTCATACTTGGCTTCTTTAATAAACTGTCCGTCAGACTTGGAACAGTGCGTTATTTTTGCCGTATATTCCGACCACCAGTTCCCGATTCATGACGACAACATTGCACCTATTCGCTATATCACTGTTGGACGTGGGAAACCAATTATATGGAATCCAACGATTAGGTTCCCCAACATCTTGTTCCCAACGTTAAGTCTGCCAACTTGGGAATGAAATCTAAATACCTTTAATTAGCCGCAAATTTCTTGGCTTGATATGTCGGTAGAAGCACCGGTGAATTGTTACGTGACTAAAGATGATCCTACAATATAGCTGTCTAAGGTTCCAGTAATGTCTGACTTATTTCATCTCTTTTAGTGGCAGGTTTTCATAATTCAAATGGTGCCATTCTTCCATGTTGACTTTTAACGTTTTTGAGAAACCAAGTAGGCAGTTTCTGTGCAGCTTTGTGTCAATTTCGATGTCAAATGCGTCGTCTGTAAAAACTGCCAAACCCATTCGGAAATTTCAGACCTTGCAAACACGAGTCATTTAATCTACTACCAATGACATGATTTGTCTTTGGATGCCGACTGTCAGCAAAATCACTGCTTTCTTCGAGCAGAAAGTGGAAGTATAGTTAAGCAACTTTACGCTAACTTCTGTTGGTTTTACAAGCACCTTGTATACATCCACCACAAGCTCGGTCAGACTTGTGTATGGTAACAGTTGCCACGGCGATATAACGTTATCTATGCTGCTGCTTTTATATTCGCTGCTTATCACAATTGCAGCCAACAATATAGTTTCAATCTTTGTCTTCAGATGAGGATTCTTGTAAGAGGATGATGGAAACGGTTCCCCCTGTTCCAGCAAAACTTTGGTCAGATGAATTAAATGGGCAAACATTTCCCGTTTTGGAAGGATGGTAATGGAAAATCTGCGATTAGTCAACGTCAAGGTAACCAGGGCCGGCCCTATCCAGAGCCACACATTGCTTTGGTACAATGCAGCAAATCCAACAGGTCAAGTGAATACCGGCCCTTATCTCCACCACAGCTCACGAACGCGAGACTTTACAATTTTTATTTTTAGTGGAGAGGATGTATATCGGAAACGTTGCTGTCTGCTAAATATGGGTACAATATCAAGTGTGATAGGTGTTCCGCAAATTCGGAATCGTACATTTCTTGCATTTTTTCCGTTTCTGTAGTATACTATGTCGAAAATGTTTGTTAATTTTGAGATAATGTGTAGAAGGATTATGGAACAGTTTTAATGCATTCCAAAAGATATGAGACCGGGTATGTTTAAATGTGACAGCGGCGATAGTATCGCAATGTTTTTTATGTTCAACGAGAATCCAGGTCTCCTGCGTCTGACCATGGAAACGATGTCTGGAACTATACATTACTATAAGTACATATTATGAATAACAAATGGTTTTCCACAAAAATAAATATATTACTAGTTTGACATAAACTTAAATACGTTTCGTTAGCATGATACCAATTATCGATTGTATTTTTGTTTCTGTTGTTTTTATTTTCGTAGCCCTAACGCTCCAAATTGTTTCCAAAACTGTAATTGCTTTTAATGTGTGCTTGCTTTCTTTACCAAGTTGACTGGAATCCGTTGAGAATTGTTGTTGTTGATGCTGGCCATGTGAATTCTTGAACGTCGTAGCATATATCTAATTTCGCATAACATATAACAGTACTGACTTACAGAACGAACACAAAATTTAACTAAACCAAACAAATGCTTACAAAGGATCATAAATAAACGATTAAATAATGACGTATTTTCCAGGGCAAAAATCATGACAGCAAACGCAAGACCATACAGCAGCGCAAGAAATAATATTGATATATTTTCCTTCATGCTTGGCCGTACCAAAGAATTGTCCTTCAGACTTGGCACAAAGTCGGTCATTGCTGCAAGATACTCGGACCACCAGTTCCAAATTCCGGACGTCAACATTGCATTCATCCTCCATCTAACACCAGGATTTGGGAATCCATTAATGTAAAATCCAACGCTAAAATTCCCGAATATCTTTTTGCCAACGTTTAGTCTGAACTGAGGATGTGATCGGAATATACTTTCCGCATATTTCCTAGTTTGATATGATGGGAGCAGTAGCGCTGATTTGTTGCAGGACTCCAGATGCTCGTACAATAGAGCTGCCTGAGGCTCCAACAACGTCTCGATAATTTCATCCTGCTTTACTTGTAACGCGTCATCATCCAGATCTCGCCATTCTTTCATGTTGGTCATAAAGGTTTGGGAGAAAACAAGTGAGCTGTTGTCGTGAAGCATGGCGATTCTTTCGATATCATAAGTCTTGTTTGTGTCTAAGTACGAATCCCATTCGCTAATCTCTGACCTAGCTGAAAACGCATCGCTAATGCGGCTGTCAACCCATGTGAGATATTGAAACAAACTGTTGGCATATTCAGTATATAATTCAGTTGAATTAAAGTCGACCCTTCCAAGGTCAATATGCGTGGGCCTTACTAGTACCTTGAATCCGGCTTCAACAAGCTCTGGGATATCAGTGTAAGGTAATATTTGCCTTGGCGATATGACGTTATCGATGCTACTGCTTTTGTATCCATTGCTAATAACAATTGCAACCAGCAATGTGGTACCAATAGAAATTCGGAGATGGGGATTCCTACATGCCGACGATGGAAAAGGGTCACCTTGTTCCAATAGCACTTTAGTCAGATGAATAAAATGAGTGAATGCTGAACGTCTCGGAATTATGGTGCAGGATAGTCTGCGATTTGTGAACGTCATAGCAATCAACGCCAAGCCGATCCATACCCACACGTTATTTTGGTACGACCGTGGTAAATCCAACAAGCCTAAGGAGCGCTTCCCTTTGTCTCCACCGCAGCTAACGAATGCGAGATTATACAAATTTTCCTTGTAGCGGAGGGGATGAACCAGGGAAACATTTCTTCCTGTTATATAAGCATATATTGTCATATGCGACATGTCGTCTAGAAAACCAGAGTCGTATCGTTCTTGACTTTTCCCATCTCTGCAATATTTGTTGTGAAAAACAATTGTCGCGTTTGAGATAACACGATAGAGCGTTGACGCGATGCCTTTGGCAAACACTTCTTCCATGTACAAAGTCGAAGTTGTTTTCATCGATTTGTGCTCCGTGGGATAGACCGAATGAAGACTCTCACACTTTCCCATATCGGCTATAAATTTAAAAACTGTGTTCCTAAAGTACTTCTTGTACTGCCTAATCTCCCAAATCTCGTCGTTATTACCTTCTGAGCTGTAACGCAACATTTTTCTAACAGTGGATGCAGTGACGTAAGAACGGGAAACCTCATATCCCGTATAATCATAGTTAATGTCTTTGGAAAGTGTATATTTTGCAAAGCTGTCAACAAATTGCCGCTTGGTGTTCCACGTTGTTATTTCAAAGACTGTGGTTTTTACTTTGGGATGATATAATGTGTCAAAATGTAGCGATGATTGGACTGCCTTGTCCATGTGCATCACGAGTGTCGTTATGCTGTCGATAGAGACAGCAAACCGATGATTATGTGCAAATATCAAGAGTAGGGGAATAACGGATTGTTGATGCAGATGAATTATATCTTCCCCCGTGAGTGGCAGTTTAAAAAAGAACACCAACGGATGTTTCATAGCAGATAAAGCTTTCGACTCCATTTGAATTGAAACTTGAATCTGGCAGAACCAAGGTTATGAACTAACGGAGTACTTGAAATAATTTATGCGAAGGCAGTAGTCAGCAGGTTTACGAATCAATCCGGGCAGATATTGTGAGAGGTGGCATCCACGCTTTCGAGAATTTCTCAGCCTTTTGCTTCGGTTTCGTCGTGGTTTGTGTCCATAAGGAATCCAAAATTTTTTTATTGGTCCAGTGGGACCGTGTCGGACTAGCCATGGCCTAGGTCTTCTTATAATGGACACGGTGTTTCCCGGGGCAATGTCGGAATTTTTGAAGTTATCGACAACAATAAGACAGTGAGATGCTCGCACAATGTCAGCTATTTCGGAAATATCAAACATCAGATCTCGCGGTGACACTTGATTGCTGAACTCCGTCAAGTATTGGTGTGGTGAATAGTATGATGTGGCCACACTTTTTGAGGATATTTCTGGATTTTTGATCTTTTGTGAATGCAAACTAAGGACAGATTTAACTAATAACATGAAACCTGTTGCAAATGTAAGTAGCAACTTCGTGGGAAAACACATTTTTATTATTGCAAAAAGTTTTGTTAAAGACTGAGTCGAGTCGACGTATTTTACATACCTTGCTTTAGGCGACGATGATAATAGTTTCATAAATATCTGTCATAATTTTCCAAACAAACGATCAGTGGTTATGTTCTTATTTAAGTTAATAAGCAGAATGCATAAGAAATACATCGCGAGCAATATGATCACAGACTATTATAATATGCTGTCATTGGCTAAGGGCAAGCGTCGGATATAAGGGCAAATGCAAATGTGAACTAGGAGCCAACGCCTAAAAAATCGATTGTGAGGAAAGGCGTGGCCAATTTGGGTTTAATTCCATCTTGTATAATTTGATGTACCACTAGGCTTAAAGTTTAATTAAAATTAAAAGGGTCCGTGCACTGTCCGCGGTACCCCTTTTGAATACGTTTTTGTTGTACTTAGGCAACGAATCCTTTGCATTTAAAAATCAAATGTTGGTTGCAAGCATTAATGACTATTATAGACAATTACAAAAGTTAGTAACAGGAACTAATTCATCCGACTTTCCACGGCATACAAATCGCTTTGTATTTATTCAGTGCAGGAAATTCATGCCAATACAAACTACTCAACCTGGTCGGCAGCAAGTTTGAGGTTATTTTCAGCTTTATTGCCTTTTCCCGGATAGAGAGAATCTGAGTCCACGATGCTTCTGTTTGAGAATTGTTCCCAGCAGCATATTATGCCCACACTTGTACGAAATGTCGTGACAGGATTAACTAATTATAATTTCTTTAGGAAAATCAATACTTTTGTCATATGCTCTGGCATCTTAGTATCTGCAGACCCCATGTCGGTATGCCGTAAAGTTCAAGACACTTAATATAATTGGAAGTACGAGCCGACAATCCACAACTTTTATTACCACATGCCAAGTTAACACATACTCCACATGAAAATTAATTTGCACTTATGAACTTTTTCCGAAGCTGTATACTGGATGCTATACATAAATGCGCCACATTGGTCTGATATATTCTGCCCTCCCCTCTTCTGTAATCATTTGTGATTAAGGATTGGTCACATACAAGTACAATAAACCCGTTTATGGGATGCGGCGCATGGAAGGATGCAGTTTCCAACAAAGTATGCCGACTACCGCAATAGATACGGTGTTTGACCGAACGATATTATAATTTTTAAAGTTGTCCAGCAGTGGCTTGAACAGATTTTAGTCTTCAGAAATGTCAAACACTATGTTTCGTGGGGAATCGGAGTAATCGAATACGATCTCATGTCAATATGGTGAAACATATGGTGTGTCTACATTTTCCGAGCGATAGCTTTGTGGCGTTGTGAACTATTGCGAGTAAAAAGAAATGACTGGTTGAGTAAGTAACAAGGCGGCTGTAGCAAAGGAGCGTAATAGATAAGTACGGAAAACCATTTTGGAGAGCGAATAAGGTATACTAGTACGTTTAGAATACTTTCGGGAATGTATGTTTGAATTAAAACATATTACATTATGCAAACATGAGAGGAGAATTTCGCTTCCGAAAACTCATCAAGAAAGAATCAGTAAATTTTTGTCGTGACATTGATAATTAAATGCCATGCCAGCCCGTCCTACGGATTAATAAGTATTATTATGCTTTGGTCCGCCACGGGCTCAAAACCAATTTATATAAGAAGTCTAATAGGGCACTCAATATTTTAGTGGTTTGAATTATTTCACAGGAATTAAATGCGCCTTAATTTATTAAGCCATTATGTGCATGCAATAATAATATACATATTATCCATACTGTCCTTATTCATGACACAAATTTAAGTCCATAAATCCTAAATCTACCGGAATTTCATATTTTATAGTGTATGTATATTGAATTTCTTACAACTCTTTCAAGCGTGAGCATACAGAGCATCGTTTCAAGCTGGAATAACTTTTATAATAATGACATACAACATTTTTGCAATACGTATAATGCATTTTAAATTGGTGTTAAAAATTATATTTAAATACTATTAGTATTGTCAACCATTACAACAATGATTTTGCGCCTCAGGATATTTAGGAAATAATAATTGAGATTTAAAACCTGTACTAACTCTCAATGAGCATTTTACTGTTTATTTTAGAAACGGATTTAGATTACTACAATTCTGTATGTGATTAATGCACTATTAATTTAAGGATTAATTCGATGCTAGACTGATTTAACTGAATCCAGGGTCTAAGTACTTGAAGATACATATTACATAGAAAATCATATTTTGCTGATTTGAACATGGGTCTAGTTGCACTGATTAGTGACTCTCTTTTAACTATTATGTCGCCGTTTCCATTTCCATTTCATATCGGTGGCTGAACCCCTTCACGTATACTTGTGGTCAACCACTTATTGTAATTGCGTTAGATATATCACTCAACTACCTAAAATTTTCACCGCGTCATATTTATTGTTCTCATCCACTCAGCAGGATCATCAAATCAGATTTCGAAAACTATTCTGCGGAGACGTTGATGATCAATTCGATATTTTCATTAGATTCTAGCCGTAGATATGCTGGTTTTTTGGAAAAGTTAAGCTTTCCAAGATAGTTTTTCCAGTGCATGACGCTTTCAAGGAATGGCTAAAATCTGAATATGAAACAAATTGAATGCGGGCATATATGAACACATGTAAAACTACAACAATTGTCAGGAGAGTTTAGGTATACTTGAAAATCGATTCAAAACAAATGAGTTAGTATTTGAATTAAAATGACAGCTGCATTTGAGCTTATTTAAAATTGCATTTTAGATGTGTTTTGCATTTACATCGGCCGGACTGATGGCAACGGAGTTTATATTGTAATGTTTCAAATTCGAATTCGTTACCGTGGAATTTTGCATAAATCTCCTTAGCATATAACAAAATGTGGCCACCTTTGAACAGCAATGCTTAATTAATACGAGACTCTGCTTGGAGACGTACATGGCTAAACGACAATAGACTGTTGTGTTTTCAACAGCAAAAACGAAAACCGAAAATGCAATTCCATATACCAGTGCTAGGAATATAATCGCTATGTTTTCCTTCATACTTGGCTTCTTTAATGAACTGTCCTTCAGACTTGGGACATAGTGAGTTATTTTCGCCGTATATTCTGACCACCAGTTCCAAATTCCGGACGACAACATTGCACCTATCCTCCATATGACCTTTGGATGTGGGAAACCAATTATATGGAATCCAACGGTTAGGTTCCCCAACATCTTGTTCCCAACGTTAAGTCTGTGGGACGCATCCGAATACTGGCTTTGAAACCGAAAGACCCTAGCGGCAAATTTCTTGGCTTGATATGCCGATAGCAGCAGCGCAGAATTGTTACAGGACTCAATATGATCGTACAAGAGGGCGGTCTGGGGCTCCAGTAATGTCTGTGTTATTTCGTCTTGTTTTAGTGGCAAGTTGTTTTCATTCAATTTGTGCCATTCCTCCATGTTGTCTTTTAACGTTTTCGAGAAAACGATTGAGCTGATGATGTGCATTTCTGTGTCCGATTCGATATCAAATGCGTCATCGGTAGAAAACCGCCAAACCCATTCGGAAATTTCGGACCGGGCCACAAACGAGTACATCCAACGGCTGGTAATGGTATGATTTGTTTCTGGATACAGACTGTCCGCAAAATCACTGAATGTTTCCAACGGACCAAAAGCGGAAGTGAAATTTAGGAAATTCACGTCAACTTCTGTTGGTCGTACAAGCACTTTGTATCCATCAGCAACAAGCTCGGTGAGATTGGTGTATGGTAACATCTGCCTTGGCGATATGACATTGTCTATGCTACTGCTTTTGTATCCATTGCTTATAACAATTGCAGCCAATAGTGTCGCTCCAATCGTAATCCGCAAATGAGGATTCTTACAAGAAGATGATGGAAACGGGTCACCTTGTTCCAGCAAAACTTTTGTAAGATGAATGAAATGAGTGAACGCTTCACATCTAGGCATGATGGTGCACGAAAGTCTACGATTCGTAAATGTTAATGCAACAAGCGTCAGGCCGATCCAAAGCCACACGTTGCTTTGGTACGACTGCGGTAGATCCAACAACCCAAGTGAATGCCTACCCTTCTCTCCACCGCAGCTAACGAACGCGAGATTGTACAGGTCTTCCTTGTAACGAAGAGGATGTACCTGTGAAACGTTGCTATCTGCCAAATAGGTGTAGAGTATCAAATGAGATAGCTTACCCCCAAAGACGGAATCGTATCTTTCTTGCATTTGCCCGTTCCTACAATACTTTATGTCAAAAATGATCGTCGCGTTTGAGATAATGTGAAGCAAGATGGATGAGACTCCGGCGGCAAACATATCTTCGAGCCAAAAGGTCGAAGCTTTTGCCAACTGGATGTTGGTTGGATAAAAGGAGTGCAGACTCTGACACTTTCCCATGTTGGCTATGAATTTAAAAATTGTGTTTCTGAAGGCATCGTCATGCTGATGAATTTCCCAAATCTCGTCTATGTTTTCGTCCGAGTTCCAACTGAGAATCTTTTTTGTATCCGACACACGGAGGAATTTCCATTCAATTGTTCGCGCCAGTAATCCATCCTCAGTGTATTTCGATATAATATACTCCTCTACGCTGTCTATCTTTTGAAGCTTTGCGTTTCGTGTAATCATTCTAAGCGTGGCCGTTTTTATTTGTGGATCAAACAATCCATCAAAAAAGTCCCTGACATGTGTTGGATTATCCTGTTCAAGCACGAATTTCGTTATCGCGTCATTGGAAACTGGAAACAGTTTGTTGTAAACAAAGATGAGTAATGTGGGAATAGTAAATTGCTGATGCAACTCAACTCGAGAATATTCCAAATATGGAAGTTTAAAAAAGTACAACAAAGGATGCATCATTGCAGAGAGGGCACTGGAGTCAATTTGGAGTGAAATTTGGATCTGGCATTTCCAAGGTTTGGTGTTTACCGAGTACTTGAAGTAGTTTAGACGGACGCAGTAGTCAACAGGTTCATCAATGCGAAATAGCATTCCCGTTAAATACTGTGAGAGATGACATCTACGTTTCTTGGTTTGAATCTTTCCTCTGATCAGCTTAGAGCGTGGGCGATGTCCGTATGGAATCCAGAAATCATGGTGCGTTCCAGTGCGAGGGTAACGACGTGTCAGGATCCTGTGTCTTCTAATAATGGAGACGGTGTTTGACGAAATATTAGAGTTTTTGAAGTTGTCAACGACAATTAGGCAGTCTGAGGCTTGAAACTGATTTGAAATTTCGTATATGTCAAATACCATATTTCGTGGTGAAACCGGATGATCGAAAAAGCTGTCATGATAATATGCCGAAACATACGATGTATCAAAACTTTGCGAGTGATACCTTGGTGACGTGGCAAAGTTTTGTGAGTAAGAACAAAACACTGATAGAGATATCAGATACACAGTAACGACGGGGCGTAAGAAATAAGTGAAAACCCCCATTTTTGGAGCGAACAATGATATTTGTTGCTTTGGTCAGTAGAAATATTTCTTATTAACTACCGGAAGCATGAAATGCTTGAAAGGTAGTTATAGCGATTGATTTGTTTGTCTGTCTGTCTGTCTTCTGTCTGTAAACACTCTAACTTCCCTCCACGTTGACCAATTCTGCTCAAATTTGGCATAGGGGGACCTTCACCCAAGGGGACGTTCCCTATTGATTTTCAGCCGGGTACCTCATCATTGACCGGAAGTACTGGGGTTGACGTCTTTGAGGTGGTGGGGGTCACCAAGTCGTCAAAAAATTTTATTGTATGGTTCGATAGAGGAGTTCAAGACGGTCATTTTTTGTCAAGGTACCATGGGTCAAATCGGTCACCTGGCGGTAGGGTGGGCTGTCGAAGTTAGGGGTCCCCAGTGGTCAAATTTTTTTGCCACAAATCGATGGGGAAGATCAATTTGAGACCCAAGAACGTTGTGTAATGGTCAAATATGTATTCACATTTGCTATTTTTGCATTCACTGCTCTTCCGGTAGTTATGTATAAAGGTTTACACCTTACTAGTTTTGTTGTACGAGCGCGCTCAAAATATTTTCGCAAATCTCCGTCACAAATTTAAAAATCGTACTTCACCGGCGTGATGCTGCTATTTGAGATAATAAGCTGTAATAATCCCACATATGACGCATTACACACCATTTGTAATTTGTACGTACAGCCGGGAGAAGGACAAAATGTCAAGCGGGAGCCAACGCCCAGAATATCGACAGTGAAGAGAAGTGCGCATAATGTGTTTGTAATTCTATCTCGTATAATTAGATGTACCTCTTGGTTTTAGAAAAAAATAATTAGAACTAAAAGGTTTGGTGGACTCTCTATTTAACTAAGTGCTCATTCGTTTTTGTAGTACTTACTATAATTACTATATGCATTGCACAAAATAAATGGCATGTTAGTGCAATAATTAAAACTTGATCCTGAAAATGATTGAAAAATCGCAACATCAACAATTAATCTTGTAATGCTCACCACTAGAGACAAATTTGTTGTAAATTAATACGTACTACAAACAGTGAGTCGTTAATAAATATTATAGTCTTATTGATGAATGATACAGCTTTCGTATTTATTATGGACAAATGGATCAACATAATTCGTGTCTAACGTAAAAATTTAATCGTGTTTTTATTGCAGTACGTCCGAAATATCTTCCAACTTGGTTTCCTGCAAAAAAATATATAGCAAATTGTATACAGCTCAAAAACACATCCTCAGAACGATGATAAATAATCGTACTCTTGGCCTAATAATTTGTTCCCTTACGGCGAAAACTTCTCTCCAATATTGTAAATACATGGCTTTTAATGGGTAATTCTTGACCAGTTTCGCAGGCATCAATTCAACCCCAAACCCAGTGTACAGTGCCTCTTCAATGTATTTCTTGGTGTGTTCCAATTCTTGTCCCTTCCATATGTCCTCAAAATCTACCACTTTCCCTTTACATTACATTACATGTATGTAATGGGGGTCATGGTCAGCGATATCTAAATATCCTTCGGATGTGGCGTTATACCAGAAAGGGAAAAGCCAGCAGTTCACTTTTGGGAATTTCATGTTCCAACGTCCAAGCGCTGGAATTTCTATAGGATGTAGCGTTGCGTTAAATGCAGTCCCGTACGCTTCATAATCACCTGGGGAAGAAAATAATGAATTTACAATTAATACTTTGAACGGGTGCACTGATGTATGAGCCAAATATAATTTACGAAAGGAAGGCTTTGCCTACCGAAAAATACAACGTCTCCATACGAGTCAAACTGAACCTGAAAAAATTGTTGCTCTGGATCTGTGAAAACCTGGCCGACCACCAAGTTATCTGAATGGCCACGCACTTCATGATTACTATTTAAATATGATAATCAATATTAGGAAAGTAATGAGGAAATGATTATCATCGTGTGTCATTACACGCGAGAGTCCAAGGTTAAAAATGTAATGATTTTGGGTACACATTGGAGCAGTCATATATTGATTTGAGGCAATTGCTGCAGTATTACATCACTGTGAACAGTAAAATTGTTACATGTCGGACTGTTCAATCATTCACGTAAAATGATGCTTTGTCTATATATGTTCTCTGCACTATTAGCGTGGTTTAGCGTTGTTATATTTCATCTGAAATATGAGTTAAATGTCACCCGAACATTCATGCTATCATGTACCATGTTCAAGTGTTTGTCTGTGCTGTTATATAATTTCTCCATTGATTGTGCACGTAGGCACCGAGTAAAACGCTTTCAGTCAGTTCTATTTTAGGGACAGTAAGCAAAGTACTTTAAGTTACATCCGCGATCATCAAGTGGTAGATCATGGTGGTGCGGGTGCCATAATATCTGCAAACCGCTCTACTTGCTTAGTCATGCATGCGAAAATGTTACTGAATTCCAGATAAGTGTTTATGACCATGGGTTGCTGGAAGGACTGACCACCTAGTGAGTAAGGAAAGCATTTTTGAATGAACACACAATGAATGTGTTGAGTCAGGCTCACATTGTAGTCGGTGGTTGCATAAGTTCATGCTTTCAATCTAAATATTGTCACTTGAAATTGCAGGTTATTCAATTTGTATTCGCTGCATTTGTATCCGAAAAATTAATAAAGGTTCAATATATGTCACACTGCAAAATAAAATTAGTATTCAATGATTAATAATATGAGTTACATGTAGTTTAATTATTATGCAACATTGTCACCAAGTACCACATGTACTATTTATCCCATATTAATGGATGTTGGCAGAGTCTTATGAAATTAGCTGCCATCAAAAGTGCATCAACTCATTCAATCATTGCAGTGATCAAATAATGTCGTGATTTTATTGATCATGACCGTCAATTACATTGGAGATTTAAGGGGACAAATTGCAAGGGAAAGATAGAAACAAGTCAAAATGTGAAGCAAGGAACCCATGCATATTAAGAAACATATAAATGATGTGACCTGAAAATGCTACGTTGCATGTGTCAATGCTACAATTTTATTTCATGGTATTTTCAATGAGGTCGATCAACAATTCGTTTCATAGACCGAACAAAATATTCAGTATATATGGTTAGTAATTGTTACATCTTGACTTTCTGTAAAATATTGCTGAATACGATTCGGTGATTGATGTAACGTAGAAAACTGTCATGGTTCCCGGCTCTCATTCATTGAAACTCACTGTTACTCTACGTGTCCGAAATGTCTCCCAATTTGGTTCCCTTACAATACAAACAATAACTGATTAAGAAACAAACAAACTAGGACAGGGCAAATGTAAAAATATGTACTCACGGCCAATATTTCTCTCCAGTACTGCAAGTACATTGTTTTCAATGGATGCTCCTTGCCAATGTCACCAGCCGCCAGATGTACCCCAAATCCTGTATAAAGGTGCTCCTGAATATATTTCTTGGCATCTGCAAACTCGTCGCCCTTCCACAAGCCCTCAAAGTCAATTTCCATTCCGTCACGAGCCACATGGATATAATGTAGGTCATGGGCGGACACATCCAAGTATCCATCGGATGTCTCATTGTACCACATGCGGAAGAGATAGCAGTTCACCTTAGTGAATTTCATTTGGAACCGTCCACTTCCACTTATAGGCATTGGGTCCATTGATTGATTCCAAAATGTACCGTTCGCTTCATAGTTCCCTTTAGAAACACAAATGATTAAATTTAAATGTTGAGATATAATTGCATATTTTACACGTATTCCAAGTCAAGCTAGTTTTTCTTACCAAAAAATACAACGTCTCCGAACGAGTTATATTGCACCTGGAAAAACTGATCCACTTGGTCAGTGAAAACCTGGCCGACCACAATGTTATCCGAGTGGCCCCGAACGCCATGATTACTATTTCAGATAAATAACAATATTAAGAAACCTCACGGTATGGACGTGTACGTATTTGAAACTCGTATTTGTCAGTGTACCTTAAGTCAACGTCCATTATTACTGGTGGTTCGTACGGCTGCTCGTATGTAGTAAAACGCTGCGGTCCTGCGACTCGTGGGGACGGGTCCAAATGACTGGCCTTCAGCCAGGTGGAATAATTTTCCATTTTGGAACTAACAAAATCCTTCAAGTTTGCTGATACTACATTCTGTGCCATCGATGCCGTTAGGCAAAGAGTAAGAATAAGTTGGTATTTCATTTTTGGCAAGAACTGGGAATATTATTTTGAATGATGTGAGTCGGTGTATGATGCGGTACTGAATAGCAATATAAATTTCGTGAATGCTTTATATACAATTATGGAAAATGCCATGTACGTAATGAGAGTGAAAGGTTTTTTCTCTAATTTTACTCCAGACACGCAGGTTGGAGAATTATTGTCGCCGAATATGTATCATATATCTTCAATGGTACAAGGTAATAATTGTATCAACTTGGTTACACGTTGGAAATCTGACAAATTCCGTGTCATTCACAGATAAAGTTGTTTTTGATCATCATTCCACATTTTTGGCTGGTTCATTTGTCACCTTTGTGCAAAAATGAGTTCATTGTCGCCAGAATATCCATGTCGCCAGTTCAAGTGTTATTTGCAAGTACGGTCGCTTTTTGATTGTATGTGCATGCACGTTACATTAAACATTTGCAAACATGTATACTTATCTTACATCATTTTTTGTGTACTTGATTCTGGGAAAATGTTGCTAGTTATTCCGTATTATGTTGGCCAGACCCATTTGCTCTGATGTAAACAAAACACTTCAAATTGCACCACCATCCAAAACTGGTCAATGAGATATTATGCTTTGCTGTGGTACGGATGTACTGATTATTCGGCAGGCATCATTTTTGCTCGCCAGTGATTGTGTCCAAGTTCCTTACTACAAGATACGTAATTGGTAGAGTGAGTACCTACAAAATGGAGCAGGCCAATGGGTCCAGAAATCATTTATGAATGACCAGATTGGTGTTGTGCGTCAGGTTCTCCTTGTTTGAAGTGGTTACTTAATTTGATGATTCCACTCATTATTTTTGCATGATCATAAACAATTGTACACGATGTTCATAATCTGGTAATTACACCAGCTAGCGTCTACGTAAAATTGCATGCAATAAACATGATAAATAACACAGTAATTTACATGATACTTTGCAAAAATGCATTACACGAGACGTGTCAACGTAATGGATTTGTTCATTTTATTTTACTTCGAATGGCTAGAATCAAAAAATCAGAAAACTGATCGAATAATCCAACCAGCGTATTTTGTTGTACTGATATAATCCTGCGACAAAATGGGGTATTGTAGTACATACTGTGTCCTTCCCTTCACAAATATTGCACTTTCCTTGCAAAATCTTGCATCTGGAAGTATCTTCCAACTTGTTTCCCTAAAAATTAAAATTCAGCAACCATTTCGATAAAATACAAATATTCAGTGAAAAACTATAGGTATATATTATGGCGGAAGAATATTATGTGCAACAAAATACGGTCAAAATCTCTTTCGAGTGCTGCAAATATATTGCTTTAATGGATGATTTAAAAAAGCCATTTAATTTTTGTAAAAAAACATTAGAAATTGTTTGGCTAGTAGAAATTATTGTTGGAAGACAACAAAATGTCAATCCGAATTTGGTCGACGTTTTATATTCTATTGAATGGATTGCATCCGTCGCGTTGGTGAAGTTTGATTTCTGTTATAATTGTTAATGGTTCCAATCACCATATGTTGACATATCTTTGCGGTGATCACAGGTACAAGGTTAAAATAAAAGAAGTTGAACTCAATGAAATTGCCAGTTAACAGAACAAGAATGTTTGTTGTACAAATGATTTCCGAGGATGGTACATGGTTCTGGGTGCAAAAATTAATGAATTACATAATTACGGACTGATTTATTTATTCAGGGTCTGATAAGGATATGGAAGTAAAACAAGTTGAGTTTTCCTTTCAACTCATCTCATTTTAATCATGTTTATAAATCAGATATCTAATCAGAGTCTGTGAGTACGCGTACAATTCATGACAATGTAATTTATAAAAAAAACATATCCTACACCACGTCATGTTGATCTCAATGCGACAGAAATGACACTGGTAACGTACAAAGTAAAATTGCAAATGTAAAACGAGTATGTATTGGCATTGGAAAGATATATGTATTGATTGTGTGAGCGTTACCATGCACACATGTAATGTTGTAACAAAATGTACACTATAAAAAGAAGTTCATGGTCAAATATATTTTAGATTGTTTTCGTTAACTCTTGAGTAAAGAAATGGTTATTTTTATCTGGTATACTACACTGTATTTTAGCAAGGACGGGAGAAAACAAATTCAGAAACTGTCTTTCTTTCGAAACGCCGAAATGTACAGTTTGTGATAAATCATTTAAAATAATGTCGAATTTATTTCCAGTGGATTGGACTACAGTACATATGTAAAAATGTGGAGGAATATACGACCCGACAAAATGACCCCAAAGTACCAATGCTGTCTTGACACTAGAATCGCCTTTCTCAGTGTCTACTAGCCCGCGATATCTTCCAACCTGGTACTCTGTAAATGGAAATTGGTAAATATTATGAAATGTGCATATAGTTTTATAGAGCATGACAATTATTACACTTGAGTCATTCACGTCTACTTACGGCCAAAATTTCCCTCCAGTACTGCAAATACATTGTCCTCAACGGATGATTTTTGCCCACATCTATAATGTACAAACTGGTTCCAAACGCGGCATACAGCGACTCCTGAATATATTTCTTTGCTTTAACTAGTTCAGGGCTCTTCCATAACCGCTGAAAGTCAATCACTCTTCCTTCACGGGGCACATGGATACCATATAGGTCATGATCGGCTACATCCAGAAAGCCATCTGATGTCGCATTGTACCAGATACGAAATTGAATGTGATTCACTTTTGTGAATTTGAGGTAGAACCGTCCACTTGCGTTGACTGGCATAGGGTCTAGCTTTGTGTCATATACAGTTCCGTTTGCTTTGTAGTCACCTAAAAAGAAACGTGATTCATATATATAATATAGCTCTGATGTGTATTCAATAAATGGTTACATAGTTCATACAAATATTTTGCATGTCAATTGTGTTTACCGTAAAATACAATGTCTCCGTACGCATTGAACTGAACCTGGAAAAATTGCTCGCTCTCGTCAGCCAATACCTGACCAACTTCAATTTGTTCCGAGTGACCTCGAACGCCATGGTTACTATTTCAGGTGGATAATTAGTTGTTAGATAATAAGAAGTAATAAACCACTTCGTTATTTCAGATAACATATACCTTAAGTAAACATCCAGTTCTACAGGTGGATCATATGGCTGTTCAAATGTTTTAAACCAGTCTGGTCCCAGCTTTCTTGGAGAAGGGTCCAAATTATTAGCCTTGAGCCAGGTGGAATAGTTTGCCATTTTTGCACTCACAAAATCTTTCAAACCCTCTGATCTAACGTGGTGCGCCAAAATCACCGTTAGAAAAAGGAGAAGTAAATTTTGGTGGTTCATTTTTGTAAAGTGCGGGTTGCAGATTTTTGGACCAGCTGAAACAATGATTTTAGCTCAACTGAATGTAAAAATGAATTTGGATGATGGCTTATATTGTAAATAAAATGACGTGTTCATACTGTCGCTGAAAATATTGTTATTCACGTCTACATATTAATTAAGTGGCGAAATGCTTGTAATCGAGACTACCAATTTTCATCTAGGGTCCAAGGCTAAAAATGAAACACACGTTGACACATTGGGTACGTCGATGTGTACCGATAAATTGTTTATCGTATGTGTCTCGTACCACTCGTTAATGAATAATATGATTAAATGCCAGACTGTTTCATTCAGTTACTGATAAAATAATTTTTCCCATCCAGCGGCATTTCAGGTTGAGTCCGGTTGTGAAATGAGTTCATTGTCGCAATAATTATATTGTCATCATATCTTCACTTCAATTACTCTTTTTTCGATCATGTTCCGATTTTGGTTGTGAGTCCACCTGCAGATTCATCCCATGAGCATCGTGTTTTTAATTAACTTTGTTCTTGATTCGGATTCTGCATTTGATAAATGCTTGTTCATCTCATGATGTGGTACAGTTGTTCTACATTGCTGCACGATGACTTAAAATAATGCAAACATAAATATGTTACATGCAAAATTTCAAGTGTAAGGTAACCACCATACAATTTTGTACCATAATCTTGAAAACCGGAAAAATAGCTCCGCAGTAACTCCAGCCGAATTGAATCATTGTTTAATAAATTACATCACAGAGCGTCGCCATGAACGACTTTGCTGGTAATGATGTACAACTTATCGGTCGAAGAATTTTGTAACTCGAGGAAATCTGAAAGTTTTAAACTGATTCATTACCACCATGCATATATACATTGTTAGTATCTTGAAAACATGTGATGACGATTTCAGCATGTAACTAAATACATAGCACTTGCTTATAAAATAATTTTGTTGGAAATAATTTTAAGTAACACATGACTTGTCAACGTATTCGCGTTGTTATCAACGATTGGCTGGAGCATCACTGTTAATTTGATATAAAGAATAATTCAGTTCAATTTAAAATTTTCAAAATCGTTGACGTAATGTTATGCCATCAAAAACATCCACATGGAAAAATAGTGATGTATTTTTATTGTGAAATTTTAATGTAAATAGGTATTAGAACATTTATTGGTTGCACAAGGTGGTATGTTAGTATAATGTGATTATGTGTTTTATAATTGCAATATATACATACAATAAATTATGGCACAGCTTATTGATTTGGTACTAAAAGCGCACATTTGCCGCTGTCAAGTAAACTATGACATAAATCGTGAGACGCATAATTCGTCCAAACATCGTATATACTACACAGAGTGACGAGACTCCATGAACGAAATGAAAAGTAGAATCTTGCATCCCATCAACGGCTGGGAATTGTAGGACACACATTATTTATAGATTCATTTACTTTCAACAATTATGACTTGACTTCCTCCTAGTTTCTTCAGTTTAAAACATGTACCAATACAGATTACAACATAATACACGACTGAGGTAAACACGTTTTGAAGGAACCTTTTGCACACACTACCAACTTCACAGCACATACGTTTTCCGCTCTCAATAAGCAGCAGAAATGTGGCAAGTGAACATATTAAAAGCAAAAAGCAGAATACATATTTAATATTCCCTTTCAACGACAGCTTGTGTACATATCCCAAGTATAGACTTGCGTTGGCCCTGGCTAGTTGCAAATTATATTCATAACTAAACGTAACTTGGTTTACCCATTGGTTTTGAACGCCGGACTGCAACAAGCTCAACCATCTGTTCTCAATTGCTTTTCCGGCAGACGGGAAATTGAAGTAACGGAAGCGTACATATAATTTATCCAACGGGTCCTTACTAATGTGAGTAAATGCGGGATTTAAGTCGCGACTCTGTAGTGTACTGACAACTAAATCCGACACACCTTTCTTTGTGTGTAAATATGCAAACTTGTTGCAAGTTGCCATCGACTTGATAAACAGCCTTCCATCAATCATTGCACGCAGTTCAGCGGATGAATTTGCGCGTTTCGTTAGGCGTTTAATTTCCGTTCGAGCCATTGAATAAAACGGTCGTTTGTGCAGTCTCAAACTAATGCCGTCTGTTGCACGCTTTAGGAAGAAATTATCCATTAGCAAATATATGTTGAGATCTGTATCATCTAAATAATACTTTTTCATTTTCCTCCACATTGCATCTAAACTACCAGTAATTGATAGGTTTGAGTAAATTACAATCGGTTGATGAATAGTAAAGTTGGCAGTAAATATTTCAGAAAATGTTCCCAATGGATATATCTGCGGAGGTTTTGTCAGTTCCTTGATGCTGTTGCCTTGGTAGCCATACGTGAATATCATGCCCAGTAATAACCAAGGCAGCGCAACCGTTTTGCAATATTTTGACGCCTTAGCTCCTTGCAACAACACAATATTGTATGCAAACGTTATGCAGGCATAATAGTCCAGTTTGGCCGTTCCATTTTGTCGCAATGAGAATAGATGGTACACGTATATGCACATACCACTTTTGCTTGCAAAATACAATAAAAGAAGCCATGTATACAGGTCAAATGATGAAAAGCAGCCCCGTAACGAAATTACGGAATACTCGTCCTGCTTCTGGCAGGATGCAAAGTAAATATTGTTTTGACTTTCGTACAAAATATTACTTTCGTTATACGCAGTTGTGAGAAGTAAAATTGTCGGGAAATATTTGTGTAACACGTGCCGTAAAAATCCGTTTGACATCGTGGCATTGGGCGCAATAAAACTTAGAGTCATTCTCTGCAGTTTCAGATCGGGGTCGTCCGAGTTAAATTCTCCGCTAATTATATCAATCTCGGACGTGCTGAAATAAATAACGACAACATTTGTGGAGAAATAACTGAATCGGTTTCCCGTGGTGACCATGAGCTCTGGAACGTATCGACCTATGAATTTAATTTTTGTCCGTTGAATGCGACCATGACAATCCTTTAGTTGTCTCACTGTTTCCGAGCTGAGCTTGTGCGTTTTGTTGCCCATCTTCATGACTGATTGAAATTTACCAGTTGACGGATGTATGCTGTAGCATTGTATTAACATCTGTTTATAAAAGTCAGGTAAACTATGATGGGATTCAACATGAAATTTTGTCCTGGAGACGAAGAATGTCCGAGTCCCACGGTAATATTTACCGCTCGCTAGCCACAGAATTGCTGTCGTAGGAAGAACCGGAGGTAAAGTGAAATATGTGAAGAATATATTGAAAGCAAGTAGTAGGTGAGGCCCTGTATTGATTTTCATGGCGTCTTCAAGAATGAGTGTGAAAACTGCAGAGCCTAGTATCGCCTTACTTGCCAAATGATAGGGCAAGATTGTCTTCAGTTCCTTCTTTGGTTCATTATCGAAGTGATCAGCATCGACTGTTTGCAGTATTCGAGAGTCCCAAATGTCCCACTGCTTACAAGGAGATGGAACAATGTACGCGAATACAACACATGACAAGTTGTGAATTGCAGGGGTACGGAATTTAAGTCGACTTTTCCACGGCAACAGATTTAGACGCCAATCTCGTTTGCAGAAAAATGTTCCTGTTTCTGATGATCTGTAGTAATAATTAGTGATCTGGATTGGAAAGAAAGTTGGTGCAATATTGAATGCTGTCGTTTGGTCGACATACGTGTTGTTCCCTGTTCGTGTGTAGTAATGGAACACGTTTTGAATAATGTCAACCCAACAACTTTTAAACTCATTTAGCCCGGGATAGAGGTAGAATCGTTTGCCGATGGATATCTCACCGAATGTCAGAAAGACCGAACCAAAAAGAAACATAATAGAAGCTGTACGTGTCATCATTTTGATTTTAGTTATGGCTTAATTGGTTTTGCTTCCTGACAACTCAAGCCACAAACATCCACTGATATGAAATATATATCATTATATGACAGAATATGCCTAGTAGTACTTACTTTAGCCTTGCAGCAACGATTATAGTTTTTTTCAGTTCTGTACGATGGTTTAGTGCAAAGAAGTAAAGTCTACTACGAAATAAAATATAACCAATATATTAGTCGGTGTCTGTCTTCAGACTAACCTGATAGTTTAATATTCTAAAGACACTGCTACATTATTTTCTGCGACTGAAACTGGACGTTGTCCTTACAATATGGCTACAGGTAGTCTTGTAGCATATGCTTGCAGGAACAGGTGGCAAATTAAACCGACTAGCTGCGCGGATAGGTATATTTGTTGTCGACGTAAGAACAGTACACGTGAGGGAGTAGACAACTAACCAGCTTTTTGGTCAAAACAAATTCCATAACTGTCACCGTCGGAATATGTTATGGTGTCTGCAAAAATTGAAAGCGTTTAATTTGGATCATTTGAAACTACATGAAATTTGAAATTATGGACAGTTTTTTTTCATACACTAAGCACGTTGATATGTTACAACTGTTGGCATAACCAACCAATAGTACCAATGCGATGATACCTAAACCTCGGGTTCAGTATTTTACCCACATTTTACATTTTTCGGATTCGGTTAATTTTAGGGCATTTAGTCATTCTAAAATAATGGATGGAGTGCTAGAATGTGGGTAATCGTTAGTATGCAAAGCAAAATGTTCGATGTTCATTTATAATTTATTGTTACTTGCCACTGCTTTTTCAACAGTCACAGTGGCTTCTCACAACGTTATGTCTGTAGTGCAGATTGAAAAACTAATTACGTCATTTCAAAGTACTGGCGTGCCTGTCGTCATGAAGTATGAGTTACAAGTATGCAAAACTCGCAAGGTCAGTTCGTTGTATATTTAAATACGCTAAACTTTCGGTTCTGCTGGACGGTGCTTAAAGTACACACTCAAAGTTTGCTCAAACTTGTTCATTTGCTTAAAAATCAAAAATTAAAAACTTATACACTCTGATTACATGACGACAAGTAGCCGTAACTATTGAAAGTATATGTTGATTAGGTCACAAATGCACGATTGTTGGGAGCTAATCATTTCAAACGGAAAATCGTATATTCGGTTTTACCTAGCGCCAATTCTGGAAATGATTGAAGACATGTCTAGTAGGTATTCGTTCGCAACAAAATGGTATGCAAATATGCAATACGATTCAGTGTACTTGAATGCAATTTAGATCGTTAATCAATCGGATACTTAGAACATATAATACATTGCAAACTGTTAAATAAAACAGAATTGAACTGAATAGTTATGTAACATTTAGCGGAGTACACTCAAGATTCATCTTTTTGAAATGCGGCATCACAGTTTGTGGCACATAAACGAAATATTTTTTCGAGCGGCAGGTTGTAGATTAATTATAAACGGGGTTAACTAATTAATTATTATAATTTTACGCGACATTACTTCCAATTATGTTGCGAGTTTCTTAAATTACGCGTAGATATTAACACTATGGAGGGATAATATTTTGCAGCCAAACCATGGTTACGAGATTAAGTCTACATATACTTTGTAATTCGGCATCATTTAGCGTTTCCGCTTGTAAGTATAAACGCATATTTCAAATATAAACGTTGTTAGCGCAACAACTTGATCAACAATATATACATAAAATATGATAGACAAGTGTTTAACTGAAAGTGAGCACCATTCTTGCATCCCAACTTTGCTGTTAATATTTTGTGACATTTTGTCACTTTTTATAAACTTTCGGTGCCAAAGTTCCATCAAATACGTGGCCTCCGCCCGACCGATATACTCGTTTAGCATTCTCTCTAGAATCGAATATTTCTGGATCCCCATGCTACCGAAGAATGATATTTCACCAGAGAGTTGGCCTGCCACATGTAGGCCAGTAGCGGAAATAGTTGGTCCCATTTTCGCTATAGCGGTGGACATAACTGAATACCAGCCGACACAGGCCGCGTTTTTGTCCACCAAAACTTTGTTAATACATTCGTTGATATTGCCGGTCATTACGCTCATTCGTTTTCCAAGGTTTTGCATGTACGCGTTTGATGAATCAGTAAAGTAGTTCAACTCCGAGGCCCCGACGCTATGCAAGTACACCGACGTATATTCGTGCTCCCGGTTCTGAATGTCCTTGAAGCTGTTTGCCACATTTGGCTTAACACCTGTTGTCATATAGCCAATGAGATCCAGTTTGTAATGCGATCCCATGACAAATGAAAACCAAATCCAAAGACATATGACAATCCGTGACATTTCCTTCCTGGGTCGCTTTCGCGATTGTTCCGTTAAAATACCAACCATGTTTACAATCACACGCGAAATCGATTGTGTCTTTGCACTGTGTTTAAACAAAATGCTTAGGAGGGCGCCATAAATTACTGAAGCAAGAAGGCCAATTGGACTAAGGGAATTGACTACCGCGTCTAAGTGCAAGTTTGATTTTGGAACTTGAACGCAAAATGAAATCTTGCTGATGTACAACCATCTCGTGAATCCAATAACTCTCATTCTGTCTCCTCGTGGATATAACAACGGCGAGATATCTGCATTTTCAGAAACAATTTCTCCAATTAGACCCGTCCAAGTTCCGTTAGGCAGACGGGAGCCGAATCCAGGTGATTTGATTTCATTCGTGTAAATGAAGGTTACATTGCACCTGGCGGATATCTCGTGAAGAATCATAATGTTAAAACCGACGGGATTGGACGAGTTGCCTTGATGGAAGGCATTTGGTGGGATTGATATGTAAGCAACTTTAAATGTTCTACCATTCAGAGTATTTTCGGTCCTAGGATTTCGAAACTCCCGACATTCCTCAATATGTCCCGGGTGTACTTGTGAATCGGCAAAATAAGCTACCTCGGAATTCCTAAGAAACATTCCGTATATAAACCCTGATTTGTTCAGAACGTTCACATAATTCATTACACTCTTCACGATTACTCCTTCCGTTGAAACGTAAATGTAAACGTTGTGGATACTGAAGCGCCATTGCATTGACTGCAGCTGCAATCTTGAACTTTCCTCTACTTGTTCCGGCAAGCCGAAAATGTTTACTTCGCACTGTCGCAAGTACTTTGATACAAAGTCGTAGTGGATGAGACCCGTTGAATTGGAAATAGTACCAATAGTGGCCTGCACTAAAATTGGTTCGTGGAGGCGTGAGATGATGAACGAAATGTCAACGGAAGTTTTATTTCCCAGGAATGTATATCTAAATTTACAATCTACTGCTGAAGTCATTTTGATGTGACGCAAGTCGGAAACTAAGGTATTGGTTAGAAACATTTTATCGGTGTTTGATATTCCAAATTGCGTGAACGATAATAAAATATGTAGTGCAATAATCACTTGTGCTATAAAGTTGCAAGACATTTTGCACAGGTGGTACTAAGCTCTTGTGATCGCTCGCATCATTTTCTACAAAACTGAAAATGAAGTAGAGCTCTGGTAGTATTCTGAAGGGAGGCATTTATCTGTATTTAATAAGATCTAGTAACACAAAATCGTATCAGGTTTTTCATTGAAAACATTTACAGGCTTAGTTTGGGCAAAACCATTGAAGGCTTCCCAACATAACCACGCAGCAATATGTGTTGCGTATTAGTGCAAAAGTATGTCATCCTCATCAAATTACGGATGTACAATAACAATTGGACGATACATGTTTTATCCGTTATAATTGGATCGTATCACAATTTCCAATCACAAATAAACGAATAATCCTAACGTTTTGCGTTAGGAGGGATATTTAATAACCACACAATTACAGCAGTACCCATAATTTATAAGGTGTTTTCGGGTAAAATGTAATACTAACGGTTTATTGAAACGCTTCACAAAAATATCGCGACCCAAATGTTCTGCTTTAGATATGGTCTCATTATGTACAAGAAGGAGGATCAACCTCACAAGCTTCTGGATTCTCTTGAAAAAGTTTTGCCTGGTTTCTATTATCCGGAAATAAATACGCTAAACATTGGATTTAAGCATTCAGTCAACCTTTTTCTTCGTTCTCAATGAATTAAAGTGAATTTACGTTGTTACATACCTCTACATTGGTTTTTTGTGTACGTTGGATGCATGAAATAAAAGGCATAATACATGGTGTTCAGAAACTCGTTCTCGATATTAATGACAAGACCATCGTTTAGAATGCCGCAATTATTTTTAAATACATCTGTATTACATTGGGTAAACAAACTGTATTTTTATTTGTATGGGTGCAAGTGGTTGTTTTATCCACCATCAAACGCTACATCATGATAAATAGAGAAGGTTTTTATACTTGTTAGCATAATTGGAATCCCAAAGTCCGAATATTCTGAAGGTTACAGGAAGAGTAAACAAACATAATCAAACACTTTCTCTGTAGGTGCAGCGCATTGCAGAGAGTAAATATTATTGTAGTTATTTTTCCTACTTGGTTTGTCCATCCTACCAGCATTGAAAAGGGATCATCTAGAGACATTATACGTGCACACGTGTGTTAACAACTCCCACGTATTTGAAAATGCGGCAAATGTCAACATGCATCCTGCCTGGATCATGTGCTCTGCTAACCTTGAACACTGACGCTATAGGACTATAGTACTGACAACCATGCACCACTATATACATTCCAGCGGCGGCGTTCCACCTCTATTGAATTGTATATTGGATAAGTAAAATAAATAGACGGCGTCATTATAATCGTTCAAAGTAATACAAAACTAGAAAATTAAATGTATTAACGCGTGTGACTCATGAACAAATTATGCTTATAAAAGCTCATTGAAAAGTTATGCTATAATTATGTTTATGGAAACGTATTCAGGATTAGCGTAATACATGAACGCACAAGCATTATTATGAAGAAACCACTTTAATGATGCCCAGATTATGGTAAAGTCGTAAATGTGAGTCAACGTTAATATGATTACAACTTTGTTCGGAATTCATTGTTCTGTCGGAATTTGTTGTACCTGATTGAAGCGGTACACATGCTGTTCAGATACAAGGATAAAACATGACGGTCATACGAGATTAAAATGAATTATATTAGTCATATTAAACAACGTGACCAATATAATTTCATATGATGGTATTTTTAATAATACGAAATTGATTACATCACCCTGCCGCAATGTTGCCGCCGCTGCGTAATTTACACAAAATGTATTAATTGATATAATAAGCTATACATTGTTTCATGATTACCGCATCAACGGGATACTAATATCATATATAAATATCTTGTTATGCGAGAAATTCCATTCCGGATTAAGATATGAGCTAAGTTAAATCCAGTGACCTTCTGTATATGTTGCATGGATTAAACTTGACCAGCGGACAATGATGTTGAAGTCATGGGGCATTACTAATCTATGTCATAAAAATCTTAAGTTGTTATCGTCAGCTTTTGTACATCACACCACAATTTTGCGTCATCAAGCCGCTCATTTCACTGCATGTTACAACATATGCATTAATGCAACAATATGCTTGGATTATACTTCACTACTGCACAGCGTTTAAAAAACCAGCCAGGAAATTAAAAATGCCTGAAAATGTGTATTTTATTCTTCTTGTGACATTTTTATTTTGTTTACAGCTAATAATATAAAATGCTATTTGTTACTGAATCGATGAAAACAGATAAAGTAAAATCAGAACTTAAATGTCTAATTTTGTGACATGTTTATTACCGCCGCTGTAATAGCGACAAATAATAAAACGGACACGGATACCTCCGCGCTCACTCCAGCCTTATTGCTGCATATTGTACCATCATTTGTTGACCTGTATCCTGTACCACACCTACATGTACCTGTTTCGTTATGACATTCAACCGGCCCACTAATGGGCAGCATACACTCCACCAAATTATCGCATGTATCTCCAACCTTTTTGACGCCGAAGCACTCATCACGGAACAGTATGGCCCCAGGAACACAAGCGCATTTCATGTCACTTGAAACGCAAGTGGAATACTTGTCTCGCAAGTAGCATGCATCCTCAGAGTCACATGACTCATCCAGTTTCCTTGGAACTACGCAACGGTCATTGAAGTATTGGGATGGTGGATTGGTCATGGGACAGTCACATATGTTGTTGACGCATTTTACGGTGGAGTCCAGGCCAATGTTCCGACATTGAACGTCTTCAGCGCATGACTCATTTCCTTGTGTCTTAAGCTATTGTGAAAAATTCGTGGTAAAATTTTAAGATAAAGTTATTTATTTTTTTTGCATCACATATTCTTACCTCCAAGCAAACATTTGGCGACATCTGACCCTCGACATAGCCAGCCTTACAAAGACAAAGGTTATCTATCTCGGGTCCCATGAGACACTCACTGTTGTCCACCTGGCACTGCGTCGTCACATTGCAAGTTGCATTCAGGATCTCCACAGGACCATAGCATCCCTTCCCATCAGGACTGATCACTGGAGTATCTTCATGGCATACACATACCTTTGTCTCCCCGTTGCAGACGGATCCCTCAAGCGCCCCACACTGGTCAGGATGATCTGGGCATGGCTCCCCTATCACCTCCGCAAGTTTCATGCACGCTGCCTTCGCGTTATGAGGATTGGTCACGTAACCAGTCCCCTCATTGCATTGACATTGTTGACTTGTATTGCATATAGCATGACTTACATGGGAACATTGAACCTCTTCCTCACATGCCGCGCCCAGGAAGCTCCTCAGTAGACACTTTGAATTGTCAGCGGAAGCAACGGCGCTGCTGTTACAAGCGCAGTGTTGTATCCCTACCAGGCACTCGGCCGGGCCAAGATTAGTGGTGCATTGAATGTCCTTGGCGCATCCATCTCCAACCAGTGTCGCCTTCCTGTAGCATGTGTCTTCATCAGAAATGGCATCTCCTTGGCATTGACATTTCCTCTCCTGACAGGTGCTTAGTGGTCCAGGGACGCCCATCCTACACTGTTGGCTTTCCGTACAGTTGTCGTCAAGATGGTCAAGGATCTCAAGACAAGTGTCCATGGCAGTGTTGGCTGTTGTGTTGCTGGAGCAGGAACAAACTGTGGAGCAGGTTGCATCATCACTGGGAACTCGACCACACTGTGCGCTGTCATTACAGGGACGACCTATCAGGAATCCGCCAGGATAACACTTGGTGCCCGCGACCCCATCTCTATTAGCAATGGCTCCAGCAGCGCAAACACAGTTTCCATCAGCCGAGCATGTGGAAAGGTCACCAATATTTGCAGAGCACTGAAGGGAAATGGTGCAATTGTCGCCAATGTTCACGGCTTTGGGATGACAAGTGTGCATCCCAGGATTCTCGACAGCTGTAGTCTGACATTGGCATACGCGCTCTCGCGAGTTACCGGGAGCTGGTCGGCAGGTACTCAGGGACCCCGGAGTCCCGCTGGTACACTGAGCGTTATCGGTACAAGGATCTCCTATTTTGTCCACAACGACAAGGCAGCGACCTCCAATGTTCAAGGCTGCTCCTTCGCACTCACATGTTTTTGATGTGGCGTTGCAAATACTGTGGTTTCCTGGCATGCCCAGTCTGCATTGCTCCTGATGTTCACACATGTCGCCCGTTCCAGTTGCCAACTTGTAGCATCTTTCTTGTCCCGGAAGTTGGATGGATGTGGTGGTACAGCTGCATACGCCGCCAAGACAGTCACTGAACTCTCCCGGTGTTCCGCCGGTACACTGGACTTTCTCAGTACATCTATCTCCGATGAAGTTGACCTTGGTAAGGCAGGTGGTGTTGTCCGTGCTGGGGACTCCGAGGACCCTGTTGCAGATACAGTTACCTGGTCCATGACCCTCGCATTCTCCTAGAGCTCCTAGGTTTTGTTTACATTGGGAATTCTTTTCACAGATATCACCAACTTTTGTAGCCACTGGTCTGCAGACTCCTGGAGTCTCACCGGGCTCCACAACTGTGTTGGTAATGCATACACAGACTCTGGAGGTGGTGTCACATCTACTGAGTTGACCTGACGCTCCAGTGCGACATGCGGCGTCAGTTGTACATGGCTCACCAATCTCGGCGCCATTTGCAAATGACACCAAAGATATGGCTAGTAGAGCCAAAACGGAAAATTTACTAATTTTTAACATTGTTGTAATTTTTAATGCGACAGCAAGAATGTAGGTACGCACACTTGCCGTGATCGTTTCATTATGTTAAGGAGATATGTTTTGAGCAGTGTTATAAAATGAAGCAACATTCCAGATAATTCATCCTGGCTGTGATTTGCAGGATTGTACCAGCTTATCAATTAATTGGCGGATCAATGGCCTTGCTTTTGTCGTCGTAACCGTGCGTAGACAGTAGGATTGTCCCACTATGTTCCAAAGGGCATTGATTTTATGGTACGGATATAGTGAAGTTCACGCTCCTGATACCGTTAAATACAATGTACGGGAGTGCTGTGGCAAATAAAGATTAATGCGGTGTGACTGTGATTTGATGAAAGATTCAAAGAATGTCCTCGGTAATCCTAAATTACGCAATCTTGGTTTCAAAACACGCACGTATCATTCCAGAAGGATTTGTGACTGAGCGAGATGGAATGTAAAGGTACAGTGGTAATTCATTGAAAGTGTTATTAACAATGACTCATTAATTTGGATGCCTTCAAATGGTTGCCCGTTGTTCTAGAATACATTGTAGCAGGTACATATACATATATTCCAGACATGCTATAATCCATCCTAATACATGGCCCATTTTAATCTTTTTTGTTGACGTAATTTACGTATGATATGATCAAATTAAAATGCGGTGATCAGGGACACAGTCGCGATATCATATATGGGTATACATCTTGTAGAATGGTACATATAAAATTTCAATGTACTTGATTAATTATAGGATAATCTTTCCGTTTTAATTCCGTACATGTTTCAGTGAAGTGTTTACATCATGTTTATTTTGGACCATATCCAATACTACGTCGGTGGCCAAATGTGAGGACAACAATTTGTGAATGTAAATTACCTCAATTTCATGTATGCTGAATCATCAGTGTTGACATTTAACTTAAATTGTTCCCGGAGTAAGTACAGTACAAACGATATCATCGAGATGAATCAGTCCCAAGTATGTGAAATTATATCGGAATAAGCAATATGCAGCATGATAAAAATTTACATTTGATTTTGCAGTACTAGATTGTGCAATGAAACATTAGATTTGCACCTTGAATGTCACCGAAATTGTTGTATGCGTTCTGAAAAGACGACGTTCGTTAACACGACATCATTTAGTGATATTAACACAAGTGCTCTCCCTTGGATAAATCCGATAAGGCATATACACGGCAAGCTGAAATCCCGAATGATGTGTTTCCGAACATGAAACATTGACATATATCAATGTTATATTGAATAGCAGGTAACTAAAGACCGAAACACGTATCCTGATAAGAATATACAGGAAAGGATATGCTATTATGTTGCAAGTGATGAACCATACGACATCTTTGTTGTACCCCGGAACCCGATAATGGCTCTAAGTCTTCTGAACTACGAATCCGCTCCTATATTGATCAAGCCATATTGTAAATGCGTGACGGAATTATTACTCTTTATTATTATTACTATCTCCTGCAGCTATTACTTTCTCACAAATACTTCCAGCAAGCACTTTGTCATGACCAATATTATAAAATATCATTCATGCGTAATTTCAACCAATTTATTTTAGTCGATCATTTCAATCAACATATTTTTATTACAATCGACCACAATTTACACAAGAGTTTGTATAAGTTTTAATCAAATACATATTTTGATTGTTAAAGCTTGTCTATTTATACAATAGTAGTGATTTGGCAGGTCATCATTCACTCAGCTTTATTTATTTTGCTACTCACACGAACAAGTAGAGTACCCAACTAGAGTCGGACCCGTCTACATGATAATTTATTCCTGAGCAAGAAATATTTCAGGATTAGTGTCTTGTTGTTCGCCACTTATAAAAAAGTTGAAATAGTAAGCAGAAATATCGCACTCTTACAACTGAGTGTACATTTTCTCTAACTCCCCATGTATGGGTTGACTACTACTATATTACGTGTCTTTCTGTTAGCCTGCGTGTTTGCATTTATGTTCCGGACATGCTCAAGGCATTTACAAAACCGCGACGTCATCGTTTTGCATGCATGAACCACAAATCTCGGTTTTGTTTCGTACAAAATAAAGACAAGTGATGCCAAAACTAATCCACAACATGGGATTATGGCAAGAATGATGACCTGATACCTGCTCCGACTGTAATCAGTTTTTTCTGCCGAAAATGTGTCAAAGCTGATATTTCTCAAATTCGACAGCTGCAGTACTGAGAACGCAAAATGTTTTTTCCACCACTCGATAATGCCAGTCTGAGCAGTGCGTTTAATACGAAGGATAGTTCTGGTGGGAAAGTGCCCAAAGAGATGATATCCTCGCATGATTTCGAAGAGGACGTCCTTACCCAACCAAATGGGTGCTCCCTTCTTGACGAAATGGGCATGCACCATAGAAGCCGAATATTCATCCAACACGGCTGCAGACCGGTTGCATCTTTCAACATGAGGAATAACAAATTGTCCGTAATTCATTTTCAGACGTGGGAACCTTTTCCGCGCAATTGCGGTTTTCCAAGACGGAAATAGTTTTGTGTGATTAAAATATCCCCAGACTTTTGACGACACATGATCCTTCAACAAACTCATGACTTTAAAATTCGGGTCCCGTGCAGAATTCACATAAAGCCATAATAATGACACGACCGGAAAGGCTTCGTGATTGTTCATCTGCACATACCTACTTACATTGTGTGTGAGACCTTCTACCATATTTAAATCAAACTTTGACATTTCAAACGGCGGAATAAAAGTATTGAAGTCGTTTGCTCGGATCGACTCAAATGTGTCAAAGGGAATCAATGGGGAATGTACTGTCAACTCGGTGATGTTGTCCCCTCGATATTCGTTACTTAATAGTGTAAGAACAAGTGGAATAGTAAATAGTCCAACAACTAATACTTTATTTGTTGTTACTCGCTGATGTCGAAACATTCCAGTTTCCTGGTCGACGCAGACCGAGTAGAATTGGAATGCTATGTTAAGTACGCCTCGCTTTTTAAAATATGCCAGTTCATCATTCTTGGCGAGAATATATGCACAAAACTGGTTAAATTTGGCAAGCAAGATCGAAAATGTCATTAGAAATAGAAACAACATAACCCAAGAAAATGCATCCAGGGCCGTAACAAGACCTCTTACATTGTATGTCCAGCTAAGCTGCTGCTTATGACAACTGATAAACCTCAGCCTCGGAAAGATGAATGCTAGAGACGGGTCAGGAAATTTTGCTAAATTGGAACCGGTCTGCCTCCAAAAGCCAGGTCGGGATGCACCGCGATATTTAACATACTCGGTTTTACCACAGCCAGATATTCTGACACTTTGCGTAGAATAGTATTTATCCGACCACACGGATCTAGCTTCTACGGTTGCATTATCATGGAGATACACAGATAACAAATGAGTGTGTAACACTAACTGGAATAGTGACATAGAGTCCACATGTGTAAAATGCAGTTCGTTAAGCACAACTTTCCTGCGTTTGGCCATATCGTAGTTGTAATAACCGGGACGCATTCCGTCAGGAACAAATGCATTAAACAACGGCGACTGTTGTCCCATATTGGTGACTTGGTCGTTATACAGCATCAATTTCGCCATACAATTTGGGGGCTCAGCAAACCGAACGCGTTTGTAGGGTTTACAGGGATCACAATACTCGCATAGAATGGAAAAGTTTGATGAAATTGTATCCCAAAACATATATGTTCTATTGAGCCTTACGTGCCAATATATGTGAAATAAAGTTGATATCCAGCTCGTACGTATTTTCTGCTTGTGGTAAATTATGAGAGAAAATCTTGGAACTGTATTGATGAAAATCACTTTCCATTTAGACTTGTCTGAAATGGATGGCCAGAATGGATCTATTAGCAACATTTCCGGGACAGTGGTTTGCACTGTGTGGAACATTTCCGGTTCGGACTTTTCGTTTGGAGGATACGTGTATATTCGTGCCTCGCAATTAATTCTTCTACTCCCACCTGCGAACCCATATTCCAACAATTCCGGCTTGAATGCCGATGTTCCAGGTCTCAGGTAGAAATCATTTATTGCCGTAAAATTTCGTTGATCTATCTCGGATGGAACTAGAATCTTGAGACAGGTGGGGCATTCTTTATGTGTGTAATACTTCATCAGAATTACCGGAACGCTTAAGTGGCTCCCATTTAAATTAATTCCCTTGAAATTCAGCACTTGGATTACACAGCCACTGAATGCATTTAGTGTCTTCGGAATATCATTTGATATTCTAGCCTCATCAGAGTCAGCCAGGCTGCCGTGAGATCCGACAACGACGAATGTTACTATCAACCCCAAACACAAACCGGGACAGGTGTTTCTGAAAACCATTTTGAATTCTGTAACAGGAGATTGATGAACCAGCCTGCTCGATGATATGGTTCTAATTATTTGTCAAACTTGGTATGCTTTGTTTGATATACGTCAATATACTAAATGTCTCACTTTTATCAAATGGCTGTCTTAGCAGGCAAGAATAAGTACAGACGTAAGTTCACTGAAAGGCGGAAAGTGTGAAGTCGATGCTTGCAGCAGTGCTTTAAGTTGTGAAATTATTTTCAGTACTGATGTATGTTTATGTATTATTGGGTTTTACATATAACAAAAAAATATATGGTATCAGCCGCTTACCATCAAGCAGGAAGTAGTATCAAATAGATTCAGATAAGCTCAGATATACGATAAGCATATGTAAGCTTTAAATCAATAGCTTTTCAATTTGTATTAGCGTTGAACTTGAATATTCCGTATCTAGTTTCCAAATGAATATGAGATACATAGTCAAATCCAACGAACAAATGCACACGATGTTAATCGATAATAGAAAATCGACAAAATTTCTGCTGGATAAATTTATGTAGAATGGAGTTTATATATTGCAGTTAGTGTAAAAATCATGTAGATAATATAATATTTCATGGGACAACCATCAGCAGCGGGGAAATTTTAGCTAAAATTGTGCATATATTTCTATATATATGACATGTCTGAAATAATTACTTTAATGTAGATTCTTTCAAATGTTGTCTTGATTTGTAATTGCATTGATTAACCTGATCTTCGGAAGTTTGGTCGCCGTAGGAAACAACGTTTCCACAGATGGACCTTTATTACCAAACCGTGTTTGGAATAAAAAATAGGATTTTAATCAATTTTGATTAAAAGGGTAGTTTTGGTCTTGAATTGTGCAGTTGAATTATTACATGCTCTACCGAATGTTTCAGAAGTTTCAATGATATCATCAAGAATCTAGATGATATATGCTTGAAAATTTCTGATGGAATCTGCTGATTACGAAAAAATGTGAAAATACTTATATTATTCTTGTATACATTTACAGCAACGTCAAACTCAATCTCACAGTTTTGCTCAATACTAATGTGCCATGAAACTCAACATCAGTTTGACAGCACTGAGTACAAGGCGCAAGAAAGTGGTCACGTAAGCTTGTAATAAATTATTCAGAACTTAAGCCTTCATAACTTGCATTAATACTATAGTAGAGGAGGCCACACCCATTCAGCACGTGTACATTATATAGCCACTTCCTACCAATAAGCCACCTAAAAGTGTTACCAAATGACTAATCAACACCAAATGCCACATAAAAGTGTATATTTGCGTTTTAAAAAACTAGTCATGTTCCTGAAAGTGTTTTTTTGGATTTTAATTACAAGCAAATATCCAAGGTTCAATCTTAGTATCGTTTCCGTAAACACTCCAATTTTGTGTGTCAAATCTCGAGGCTAAACAAGTAACTCATTTTCATGTACAAGAAGCTTGTGGAAATGCATTATCTCACGAAGAACACGTGATGACTGCGCCGTGAATTAATACTACGACCAGTTTGATGATGAGAAAAGACGTTTATGTTGGTTCTATTTGAGTAAAGCTGTTTTGTTTAGAGTGTGATTGTAAAATTTACGGTTTATATTTTGGCAAATGCGCATTCTGCAGAAAGCTGTTTTGCATTTTTGAACTGAGCTGGCATATTTGTTTAATATATATTTTCAGTGTACACAAATATATGCGCAGTAGTACCAGGCCACTCAATTGTCAACTTCAGGCCACCTATAAACCGGAAGATTGCTTTGTCGGGAGTATGAAGAGCATCTGGTTGGACGTCGATTTACTTACTGTTTAGCTTTATGCGATATTTGGAATTTATAACGAAGTTAAAATTAGTAGCCACAACCACGCACCAACTAAATTTGTTTCCTTTTCATTTAATTGGATTTCATTACGATATTCTCGGTAGCAATTACATCTACCCTTTGTTCTGGCTTCCGTTTGTGGAAATACTCTGGCCAACTGCAGGAAATCAATGTCGTTTAACTGGGACGACAACAAACGTTAGGCCATTACGAAAATCCTATGGCTGTTGAGCAAATGCAGGCAATCCCGTTTCGTATTTTTTGTAACGACAGTTTTGGCGCCGCCATATCTTACCATATCTTCTTCAAATGTTTCTCAATAGAAATCAATCACAAATGTAATACATCAATAGGTAGTGTAAGAATTTAGTTTTATGTAAACGAAATGCCTGTGTTTTTTAAAATGTTAGTTGTGCAAACAGGTGTAATGATTCAAGGTTCATACCTTATATTATTTCCGTAAACAAAACAATTTATTAATCATATCAAGGTTTAATCATACATTTAATGTAATATAACCTTCAGCGGTTTTTTATTTCAACATTTGCAACTTGTTATCATATTTACATTACGGCCAGAGTTGTGCTAATATCCATATCCACATATTGAGTTTAGCAACATTAATTTTGACATGATATGTGAGCCATGCAATATAGATGCCCGAAACATTTTATCACATCAGGTAATATTTCGAACTTTTTAACCTTGGGGACGTAATTAAATACTAATGTATCTTATGCAAGTGATTTCACGAATGATACCTTTCGACAATAGGAGGAGGTCCGTGGGAGGTCTCGCAGTCGTTGCTTGACATGTTGCATTAATCATATTTATATTCCTTCATTGAATACAACTTATATTTACCTCCTAGCCATTTTTGATATGATGATTGGAATACGACCATACAATGTGTGGCAATTGAAGTACACCCAAGTGACTATAGTTGTTTGCACACATTTCGTCAATTGTGTCGATTATACCCAACACATTATATTATGTGTATATTGCTAATAACAATATAAACTCTGTGTGAACGCTAAAGAAAACTTTGGAAGAAACTAGTCGTTAATAAATATTGAATGAATTCTTCATACTATACCAATATTGATGGTTAATTGATGTTTAAAAACAATATGGATTATTTTGTCGATTTTCAGCTGGTAATATACAAAATGCAAAAAGCCAAAGTTGGAGCCTTAAACGGCGCCATATATGTTCCCTGCTCCGCATTTGTTTCTGGCCAGGGTGATTTAAACTGTTGATATCTTATCCGTCCAACTATTACCTCTGCAATCCATTATCGATTATTCATATGCCCAGGCGTTGAAATATATTTGTTGAAAAATTGTTTAGTATAAATTAGTGTAATTTATAAATAAAAAAATAATCCATTTCTCAGCAGAAATATATAACCCATGACGTATTACCACTTTTGCGAAAACGCGATAAGGAGGAGCTGGTATAGCTTACGTTGAAATTAATTTGACAGTATGTAACAAATGTAAGCAATATTAACTACCCCATCTCATTAATATTAAACGTAAAAGCCATTATGATGGAACTATGCATCACTGACACTGACACTTGAGGAAAAACGTAAATCGATAATGACAAAAGCATCGATTATTTAAATGATCAAAAGTTTTGGCTTGCATGGGAAATGCTTTGATCCTTTTACCACTGCTGGATATGATTATTAGAAAATATTATTTCCTATCGTTTCTTTGCTTTTCAAAAATTCTCTTACAGCAGATATTTTGCGGTTGCTATGAACAATGATATTAATTTTAGTAGTTATGGAATAGTTACTCATGATCTGCACGAACAATACAAAACCGATAAATTATTTCCTCGTAAGCTTTCAGGAAGCTTCGAAATCATATCGTTCGGTGAGTCGTATTATTTGCACGAATTACAGCCTGTTTATTACGTTCAGTGATCAGTGGTTTTTTCAGAATTTGCTAATAACGAACGATGAAATGAATGAAATAGTCAGCAGCATTACATTGCAAGTGGTAACACTAAATCAAGCCAATCTTGTTCGCAATGTTACGCACTATTGCAAAATACCAAAGCAACTTTTCCACTAGTAACTAAATGATTCAATGCATACAACGGAAAAAAATACTAGGAGAGGATAAATACTTAAATTTATGACTGCTATGTTGACCAATCTGCACTTTGCAGACAGCGGTTTTGTACTTACTGAACTAACTGTGTGTATTTATTGTATATGCATTTTAAGGTACACACATTATATATTATTTTGCATACAACCTTGCAGATGTACGAGGTCAATCATTTATTAATTTCAGGCTACGAGGCAAATCACACGTTGCTATGCCACAAGAACATTTGCACGGTAATATTCCTGCAATTTATATTAATGAACTACTTTGAATTTTAAACACAGCTAAGTAAAACAGGCATGAACTAATACATCATGACTACAACCGAACGTATTTCTATATCGTTTAATTGGATTTGATTACAATATGCTTAGGCAAAATGACATTTGCGCGCTGATTTGAACTCCGCTTGCGGAAATACGCTGGCCACCTGCACAAACACGACGTCGCTACCTGCCATGCATGTGCCACAAAACCCAATCTCGATTCGTACAACACAAAAATAAGTGTTGCCATGATTAACCCAATGGACGGGATAATGGCGAGTGTGAAAATCTGATATCTGCTGCGACTGTAATCCATTTTTTCCTCTGAAAACTCATCAAAGCTCGTCTTCCTTAAACATGACAACTGCAGTACAGAAAACTCAAAGAACTTTTTCCACCACTCCACGATTCCCGTCTGGCCCGAGTGTTTTATGCGAAGGAGAACATTCGTCGGAAAGTGACCACTGAGGTGGTACCCCTTCATGATTTCGAGCAAAACCTCCTTACCCATCCAAACGGGAGCTCCTTTCTTAACAAAGTAAGAATGCATCAGGGATGCTGAATATGCATCTAAAATGGCTGCTGAACGATTGAATTTTTCGATATGCGGTATAACCAACTGGGCGTAGTGATCGTAATCATAGTCCAGATTTCCGTTCTTGTCCCGATACACTCCATGTGTCCAAGCAGGAAATATTTTTGAATGATTTAAATACGTCCACACTCTCGATGACACGTGATTCCTCAACATATGAAGGACTTTAAAATCGGGGTCCCGCGCCAGATTTATGCCATACCAAAACATTGAAACAATTGGAAACGCTTCATGATTGTTATGCTGTACGTAGTCACTAGCATTGCGTGGAAGTCCGTCCACTAAATTTAGATCATGTTTTCCCATCTTATACGGCTCACTGTATACGCTAAAGGAATTCGCTTGAAGGGACTCAAAAGTATCAAAGTGTACGAGTGGCGAATGTACTGTTAATTCAGATATATTATCACGTCGATATTCATTACCTAATATTGTGAGAATGAGCGGAATAGTGTATAGCCCGACAATCAATATTTTATTTGTTGTGACTCGCTGACGTCGGAACAACCCCGTTTCTTGGTCAACACAGAGAGAGTAGAATTGAAAAGCTATGTTGAGCACCCCGCGCTTCTGTAAGTATACCAGTTCATCATTTCGGGAAAGTATATATGCACACAATTGGTTGAATTTTGAAAGTAAGACGGAGAGGATTATGAGAATAAGTAACAAGACAATCCAGCAAAATATATCCAGAGCTGTGATGAGGCCACGTAAATTATATGTCCAGTTAAACTGATGCTTATGACAGCTAATAAATAGTAGCCTTTGATCGATTAAGGCCAGAGATGTTTCCGGAAAATGTGCTACATTGGAGCTGGTGTGTCTCCAGAATCCTGGCCGAAATGCAGCACGGTACTTAACAACATCATTGATGCCGCAACTTGGTAGTTTAATACTTTGCCTAGAGTTATATGCAACTGGCCAGAAGCCTAGAATGTCAACGGTTGTATTGTCAGGGACAAACACATATAGGAAATGAACGAATAGTATTGATTTGATAGTTTACTGCTTGGTGTCGTATCAAATTTCAACCGTTTATACGGTTTACAGATATCACAATATTCACACAAAACGGTAAACCTAGCGGAGAACGTATCCCAGAACATATAAAACCTGTGAAGTCTAACGTGCCCATATATGGAAAACAACGTTGATATCCACGAATCGGATATCTTTTCATTGTGGTAAATTATTAGCGTGAATCTGGGAATTGTGCTGATGAAATACTTTCTCCAATCGGACTTGGGGCTGACTGATGGCCAAAATGGGTCTATTAATAATGTATCGGGATAATGACCTTGGAATGTATAGTACATTTGTGGTTGGGATATCTCAGTTGGAGGGTACAAATAAATGCGTGCCTCACAGTTAAGTTTGCTCCTGGACTCGACAAACCTGCTTTCCAATGATTCCTGTTTATACACTGATGTTTCTTGGGTGTTATGAAAGCCATTTATTGCTGTCCAATTTCGAGGATCCATTTCTGATGGTACTAGTATCTTTAGACAATTGTGACAGCCCTGGTGCATATAGAACTTCATCAGCATTACCGGTACACTGAAGCTGCTACCGATAAGATTAATTCCCTGGTAATTAACCATCTGGACGATACATCCACTGAATGCATTTGTTGTTTTTGGAATTTTATTTGCCGTCATCGGATCTTTCAAATAAGTTAAAGTTCCATTAATTGCAGCAAGTAATGTAAACAGCAACGGGAGATAGTAACCCCGACCAGGAATATTGATACCCATTTTGATAGCTTGCACATGGGCGGATACGAATGTTGCAAAGCTGCCTGGATTGTAGTCAAATATTTTTTGATTGAGATTGTTTTAAAAACAATTAAACGCTGTATCTCATAAAATATTGCTTTGAACAAGTTTTTATATGGCAATCAGTTCAATTTAAAAAAGATGTAGATGGTGCTAAGAAAGTTATTGCACTTATAACAATATCATGTATAACAACATTCAGTTTCTGTGGTATCAGCCAAACACGTTATGTCGAACGTACTATTGGACAAGGTGGCATCGCCTAAAGCAAGCTTCAACGTATTTATGGGCTTGAAATCAATAATATATAACAGAATACTATCCTAATTATCGTAGAAGCGAGCATGAACATTGCGTACCTAGTTACGAACGGGATATTAGAATTTAGGTCGTAACCAACGAGCAATGTCAAAATTAATCGATAGTGCCAAATCGATAATAAATGCGCTGTAGACTGCAATTTTAGAGTGAGCTATTATCGCTCCAGTGACGCTAAATCACCTACGTAATACCTAATGAGGTTACCGGCTCTGTGCTCCGATTACACATTAAGTCAATTTGTTAGGAATTATATGACGCCTTCATTTAAATTGATAATTGGCTTCAAAATCCCATTAAATCACGTCAGATTTTGAAGCGCTTGAAAATCTCTAATCCACAAAAAAGGTGAACGAACGTCTGCCACAGCCACATACTCGGGACAAGCCAAAGTACAAAAAGTACTGATAAGGTATTTTCTCCAAATCAAGCTTATTATCCAGTCATGGTGTGTTGGGTATCAGAAATCCGGTGAACATTTAGATGTGCATTCCATATGAAAGGAGAGTGGTAACACATTAAGATACCTAGATTGGTTAATTTATGACCACTTACTGAAGAACAATCTCGGACAAGTTTTATCCTTACACAATCACATAGCTCATATATTATCACACCTATTGAAAACAAATTCATATTTCATCTGATCTACAATAGTATTCCCTTTCAATTTTTAAATTCACATTTTGGCATGCAGTGCATTAATTTGAATAACTGAATAACGAAACTTGACTGAGTTAAAGTCCGCGCTACCCAAAACGATGGCGATGCTCACTGTCAACACACTATACAAACTTTACAATCGTTGTATTGAAGTCAATATTTTTACTCGTAATCGGGCAAGGTCCTGTTCGTGTTATTTTAAGTAGTTTCAAACTCATGAATTTACAACCACTATTTCGGAAACGACAATTTTGCTAATCTTTTCATTAAGATTATTGGAGATTTAATTGGAGTGGAATAGCTCCGTAGAAGTGTCCACCGCCTACTGCTTCAGCATCGTGCCGTTCTCGGATACTCCAAATTTATTTTTATGTTATTTACAGCCCAACATGAACAAGTTGAAGGTAAACTTCCAGGAAAGTGATCATATAAGCACTGAGTAATACTTCAGAACCCAATCCCTCAGAACTCGCATTAATACTAAAGTAGAGGAGGCCGTACCTACATGGCACGTGTTTAGTTGATGTTCACTTCCTACCGATATGCATTACCGAAGCGTTTAGGTAACGACAGATCAATAATATACTTATGTGATACAAGAGTTTGATTTGAATCAATATCTTATTTTTGTTTCTAGGTTTTGCAAACTTTCTATGTCTTCCATATCCAGCATATGAAATGATCCAACTCTCGTGTATTATAATATTTCCGCAAACATGAAAAATTATTAATTTCATATGAAGGTTGTGGATGAATGTAAACACCATGCTGTGTTTTTTCTAAATTTCGGAATAACCAGCTTGCTTCCATAAATACGTCACGAGTATGGTGGTGATCATGTTGTTACCCATACATTAGTTTGGAAAATTCATGCAAACTTTGCAATCTGGTTGTCCCATATATATTATCATAAAGGCCATCATTTCTAAGTGTGAACGTTGATTGAAATAATTACATACTGTGTGCCATAATATGTAATTTATTTTGACGAATAATTTATGTATGCTATGTTGGCCATGAAATGATTGGACATGTGGACAAATATATTAAATCTCCATTACCTTAAATATTACGTAAATGCCACCGAAGGTATTTTCCCAATTGGAAGCTTTAGTTCCATTTGCTCTTTCTACATACAAGTCATGTGCAAAAGTGCCATAACGAATGTGCGGTGCATGTAATAGGATTCATGATATAAAGTGGATCCATAGTATACAAGCAGTTCTAATTTTACGATTAATGATATAGATGCATTAGATTGTCTCCGAATGCGTTACGAATTTCTGGGTTGCCGTTCTTCTGGCAACAAAAACTATATCACCGCTACATTAATTACATATAATAGGGTAATTGGAAAATAAACAAACGAATTGTAAATAGTTTGGTAAATCTATATTTTGGCAAATAATATCACAAAGTGAAGTATTTTGTCAATACATCTACGCGTAAAAATTGACCGTTAATTTAATTGTGAAGTAGCGTGATTATGTGACCGTATTTCAAATTTGCTGAGAAAAATAAAACAGTTTTCACAAACAACAAAAAATATGTCTTTTGATGCAAGTGGTTACGTAACAAGTAAAGCAGAATATAATGCATACAAACTTATTCCACAAAAAAATCATTTAATTAACGTATATATATTTTATGCTCAACGATATAATATAATATAGTGTTCGACTATATCTTATATCTCCTTATACCTCTTTTGCAATATAACAAAAGAGGAGGAGTTGAGGTAGATTATGTTGAAGTGTGACACCAGCAAGCATGTACTGAATTTTTGAGCATGGTGAAACTACCAGACTTCATTAATATTTAAAATGCAATATGTAAGTAACATGACTTTGGAACCATACACTTATAACCGAGACCTTTTCTGAAAAAGATAAATCGATAATGGCAAAGAATCGATAACTTGTATGATCGAAAATTGATGTATTCCTGTAAAAAACGTTGCTCATCTTGATTTTCCGAAATCTTGTCATCAGAAAATAATTCTTTACATAATTTGAAATGGGGTGTTCAATATGTCTCCTTTGGCAGATATGTATCGCGTTTGTTATGAACAATTCTAGAAACAATAATACTTATGACAAATTTATAAATAATATTAAGAAGGAACCACTTATCAGTCGTTCAGTGCGGACCCTGGAAATTAGTTGAAACCGATACAAGCTTGTATTATGCAAAACTTAACCGATATTTTCATTGTGCCAATAAATATTCACTGTCGTAGCTTATTAACAAATATATTCATCACTGAAATGATGTTATATTGTTTTATCAGTGATGCATTTGCATCTTATATTATCTTTAATTTTTGATGTTATAATTCATCGGAATTATTTTTAACGAGATTTCGTGGCATTCCAGCCGAATGCCACGAAGGCCAATTTTCTCTCATAAATCAGTAAAAGGAGTGTCGCCAAAAGTAATCCACCGCATGGTATAACGGCAAGTACGAGAAACTTACTTCTGCTTCTATCAAAGTTAATGATTCCATCCGCATGTACCATCACCCTAATGATTCATGATTGTATATTACTGTTTGTCGGCGAACTTGTCATTCATTTGTGGCTGTCAAATTTGCGGCTTTCATTTCTGATGGAACTATTTGTTTCCGACATAATACACAGCTCTGACGTATGAAATATCTCATTAAGATTAGCGGCGCTGTGAGAAGACTGCCGTTTATATTAATTCTTTTGAAATTTATCACCTGTGTGATACATTCACTAAAGATATTTATTGTTTCTGGAATAGCGTTTAACGATCTGTGGTAACGAGACCTCAACAATCGTCCGTGAACAGTAACCGCAAATACAATCAGGATTACAATGTATAATAACAATCCCTTGACCCTAGACCCCATTTAGATAATCCCCGCAAAGCTCAAACAATAGTTTTGTAGCTATTAGTTCAATCGCAATTGTTCAGGTTGATTAGCTTTGTTGTGTGTTATTTGATATTGAGGATGATATTAAGTAAATAAATTTACACAATGTATTCTAACCTTTCGAAACAGGTAATCTTAGATTATTGGCAACCTCCAACAACACATATTTGTCGTGACAACCGTCCGTTCTTCTGGGCTTGACCACTGGAATTGTGGAGGTAGGCATTCTAAATATTGGAAAGAAGGTGATGTAAAGCGAACAATGTCTAGGTAAAATATTATCGTAAATGGCACATAGCCGCGCAAATACTGCGCTTGTTAAATTGTGTTATATATTGGCGATGGTGAAAATCGAGTACAGAAACAGAAACGAAATCGCGGAAGTTATAAGCCATTTCGGGTGAACGTACGTAAATTAGATTTAAGTGAAATTAATCTTAACTAGAAAATCCCGTCCTTAATAAGGACGCTGAAACTCAACAATTATAATATTTTTTTATCAAAATCCCGAAATCATTTCAATAAATTAATGTCAGTCACCGCAGCATACACTTTTTACAGTTACATTGGAGCGAAACGTTTGTTAAGTGGTTGTGTCCATTTGTAGTAATAGGTGAAATGCGTGACCTTTACCCCAATTACCATGTCAGAGGCATTTAATATTAGTATTCAACTTCTAAACTGCGTTTAGTTATCAAGGTGCAACAACAATGGAGGAATGCAATATCATCGAAACCTTTGATTTTCACACAATTTTCAAACTTAACCTTTGACATCAAATATCAAACATACTTCAAAGTTTGACATATCCGATATTTGCTGGCATAAAAATAGTATATAAATCAACTTTAAATTTATTACTTTGACACATAAAAAGTAAACATTTCAGTTGTTGACATTTGATCTCAATTATTTATTTTGCTCTTCTGTATGTCACAATGTCAACCATTCAATGCACTCCGCCATTCCATTTGGAGTCGAATGACATATTGATGACCAGTGTGGGTTAAGAAATAAACAAATTTTTGGCTGGACAAACAAATTTCAATTTGTGTATTAATATTATAGATAAAAAAATTCGCTGATTTGTCATATCTCTGCAAACACTGGATCTAATATCCGATAAATGATCAACATATCTAATCAATGGCACCTAAATTTTGCTGACACCAGTTGATAGGGTATTGGGCACATATGTTAATAATGACATCTCTCACGTACGTAATTCGTTGACATGTAAAATTCCCTAGGCGGGTCTGAGCTAGCACTTGCAAGGAAGAAGTTGTCGAACCAAAGTGGTGCATGTTTCAGCTTTCGTAAGCTTCCACTTCATTACTTTTTCAGATTTTAATTGCGCATGGTGCATATTAATATTTAAGTAGAATAGTCCACACCGAGTATCCATCGAAATATTACGCGACTACTTGCCGACGCTAAACATGGCAAAATACGTGATCTCGTAATGCGGAATCAATAATGTTGGAGCCATGGATTAATATTGTTGTGCAGAATGTTTTTCGTCTCGGTTGAAAATCTGGTTTGTTGGAAACAAAACGTGAGATGATCCAAAACAGGATTTTGCAAATTCGAAAATCATACATCGTATATTTGCCAAAGCTAAAATTGTGCAAAATCTAAACGTTGCATCTGGAATTTCCATCGTTCTTGTCAAAATGCATGCTTTACCGCAATCGTGCAAAACGGCTCATTGTAAAAACATTCAAAAAAATTTCGCCCACACGTAACTACTAAAATTTTCCAAAGTGTATTTGCTGTCAAAATAATTTCATATAGTGTAATAGAATATAAATAAATGGTTAAAAATCTAGCCCGAGCAGAAAAATTTACTATGTTGCTATATAGCCGCAAAATAGCAAGAGGAAGATGGTAACGCAGACTATGTTGGAATGTAATTGCATTCTTCCAATCAACTTGGCAGTCGGTCGTGACTAAAAAACTCATTTATATTAATATGAGCATGACAAGATGTAAGTTTCATCATAATCAAAACATGGACTACTAGCCCAGACCACGGTGGTGCAAGTTAATCGATAATAACAAAAAAAATCGATAAAATGTACATGATAGAACGTTGGGGTTGCTTGTGATAATGTAACGACAGTGAGCCAGTTTTTTTCAGATTGTAGGATTTTATTTAAATTCAAATAGGGTGTTGTCATGTCCAGCTTTATATTTGTGCAGGTCAGTTGAGGTAAACAAATGTTTTTTTTTCCAATGAATACCTTCGTAAGAGTACAAAATACCAAAAATTATTTAATTGATGAGCAATGATAATCGTTGTCAGCTCAGCTTGGTCGGACAGAAGCTCAGCTCCGTCGGACAGAAGCTCAGCTCCGTCGGACAGAAGCTCAGCTTGGTCGGACAGAAGCTCAGCTCGACCTGGCAGAAAAAAAAGTAAATCGATGATGACCAAAAATCGATAACATAAACGATCAAAAATTGAAACATTCTTGTCATTGTGTTGTTCATCATATAATTGATGTTGGGAGCTTGTTTTACATCGTCTGCTTTGCTCAAAATTAGCAGACATGGAAAGTTTGACATATTTTCTCCGGGTGACAAAATTTTCTCCGACCATATTTTAATAAAATTAACAAGGTCTGTTATATTTTCTCATTATAAAGTGACATTTTTGGACGCGTATATTGTTTTTATGACAACGATTTCCAGAAACATTTGATTACATCCTGTAATTACTCTTAAAATTGTTATTTTTCCCACTGTGTCAATTTTTCTCCCACAATTTTCTCCGGATGCCATCCGCGCATCCGCATGTCTTTTCCATGCCTGAAAATTAGCAACTTCACGGGTTGACTTACTGTTGCATTTACATCACAAATTACCTTAACATGCCAAATATAGCATGCCAGAGTAAATTTAAATATGTGGTAAAGATGCACTTGTAGTTATCAAGACAACATATACTAAATGCTGGAATATCCAGACTGCGATAATGATCTTTTGGTGACCTAAATCCTGTATTTTCAAAAACAAATTAAAAGAAAATGTTGACTTTCTTCTCTTTTTTCCAATTTTGGCTCATAAAAACATTTATGAGGAACGTCAATGAAATGCACGATTGACTCCCTTTGTCGTATATATTGGTACCTGGCACATGTGAGTTTACTCTACAAAACACGAACAACAAAATATTCATAGTTCGGTTCGGGTAATCTTTGATTTATATGTTCTGATTCTGATCCACTGGTAAGCACATATATATCTTTATCGGATATTCAATTAATGTAGCATTTAGCTAATTTGTATGACACCAACGGACGTAGCGGTTGATCACTTAACATTTAACAGATTCTGAGAGTGGCATCCTTTTTAACGCTCTTTTTTACATATTGGAAGTCCTCAAATTTGGAGATTACGCTCGACGAGGTTGGGTACTCTCATTGTGAGAACACACTTTCACATCTTTTACTCCGCAGATAATGAATCCCAGAATATGACAGTTTCAAGCAGATAACAATGACATCCAATTTTCTTTCGTATATCAAAAAAAGAAGAATCGCGAACAATAATCCGCCGCATGGTATTGCGGCAAGTATGAGAAACTTACTTCTGCTGCCATCAAAGTTAACGTTTCCGTCGGCGTGTACCATAACTCTTGTGTTATCTAAACTATACCTTTGGAACTTGTCCACTACAGAGAACGCGAAATATTTGTTCCGCCACTCCACTATACCGGTCTGAGCGGAATGTCTTATCCGAAGGAGAATTGGTAAAGCTCGCTTATGTCTAATTTGTGTTGGATAACTGAGTAGTAACGTTCATCGTCTACTACTTCACCAGCATAGCGGAGCCGTATTTTCCGAATCGATTTGTCAATTTATTTGGAATCCAACGTTCACAAGACGAAGCTAAATATAAAGTGATCATGTAATCACGAAATTAATAATTGGGAACCCGGTCACTCAAAACTTGCATGAATAATAAAGTATATGCGGCAATTCCTACATGTCACGTGGATAGTTGATGCCCACTTCTTTCGGATAAGCATTAAAAGCGTATATGCAATGCCAGATCAATATGGAATATAATACATGATTAGAATTTAAGTAAAAACCTTTTTGTGTTTTTCTCTTTTGCAAATTTTCGGTTTCGTAATTTTCTAACGCGAGAAGATCCAAGGTTCGCTCCTGATATAATATCCGTAAATGCGACAATACTGTAAACGACACAACAAGGATAAGGCGGAAATTAAACACAATGCAATGGTTTTTTATCTCCAAATAAGCAGCTTGCTTCAATAAATACGTTATAGTTAGGGTGGTGATCATGTCATTTTCTTCATATTTAGTTTACTAATATAAATTTAAAAAATGCAAGGTGAGTCATGAAATCTGCATGCCCGAAATGTTTTATCAAACGGGCCATCATTAAAGGTGTAAAACGGTGTTGAAGTACTTGCATGCTGAGCCATAATACCTAGTTGAATTTCGAATGATACATTAACATTTTAAATGTGGTCATCAAATGATTGGACTGGTGCATAAATACTTTAATCTTTACTCCGCTGGTATCAACTGTTAAGTGAATTTTTTCGAAGGCATTGTCAAACATGAATAGTTAGGACCATTTTTTATTTCCTCATAAGCGTGCCGAGCACAAATATTATAAAGGATATCTACGATGCATGCTATGTTGTACATAATTTCAAGTTGATTGCCGATAAACATATATCAGTCCCCAAATGCATTATGTGTCCTCTGGATAGGAATTTGACATAATATTTGAGTTTCAGCTTTGTAAAGAGTATATTACAACACAGCAATTGATTCTAAAAAATTCTTTTTGCCAGCACAACCATGTCACCACTATATTTAGTACATATAATGGGGTAATGAGATGCAAAGTATTCATGCAAATTATAAGTAGTTTGTTAAATCAAAATTTCTGCAAATAAACTCCAATAATGTTGTATTTCATCAATATGGTTGCAACGCGTAGGAAGGAAATGGTAATACACTTGTAAAGGGGCGTGATTATAAATACGTATTACAAATTTACTGAGAAAAATAAGGTAGTCCTCATGTAATATGCAACCAAATTTTTTCAAGTATGCACCCGGTTAATTGATTATTTGGTAAGGTAACTAGTGAACTGGAGCATATATGCTGACCAATTTATCATAGACAATATATTAGACCAATGTATATAAAACTAAACAATTCTGCCGAAAAATGTAATATATTTTGCCCATCCATTTTTTTCGAAATAGCAAGGAGGAGGAGTTCAGGTAGATAAAGTTGAAATGTAATACCTGCAGGCATGTAATAAACTTTTGAGCACTTAGTTACTAAACGACTTCATTAATATTCAAATGCAATATGTAAGTATCATGACGATAGGACCATACACTTCCAACCGAGACCTTTGCTGAAAAAATGTAAATCGATAGTGACACAAAATCGATAACTTAAATGATAGAATCTTATAATACTCGTGTAAAAAACATAAATAAATAAACATAAATATTGTAAATGATCCATACCTTAAAGCCCTTAGTTTGTTAGAGCACCACGTTACGACGCGAATTTGGAATTATATAAATCACTCCAAGCTGTTTCCCGACTGGGCAGATTCGAAGGGTATGAATTCGGGGTTAGCAGGGTACGACCAATTTGTGATTCCGCATATTGAACAGTGTAATCGTTCAGCAGCAATTGTAGACGAGTATGCGGCATCGATAGTGAGGTCTTATTTTGTCAAGAGGCGAGCACCTGTGTGGTTGGGTAAAGACGTTATATCCGAAATCATTCAAGGGTACCATCTTCATGGACACGTTCCGATGAAAATTCTTCTTCGGATTAGGCATTCCGCTCAGACAGGGATTGCGGATTGGTGGCGGTAATATTTTGCGTTCTCGGTGCTGCAAATCTCAAATTTAAGGAATATCAGCTTTGAGGAATACGAGGATGGAAACATACAGTTTATTAGAAACGGAACTCACAATGAGAGTACCCAACCTCGTGGAGAGATAAGCACAAATGTTAGGACTTTCTAAATGTAAAAAAGGGCGCTTAAAATGATGACACTCTCAGAATCTGCTAAATGTTAAATGGTCAGCCTCTACGGCCGTTGATGTGACATAAAGCAGCTAAATCTACGAAGTTACAGTACTTGAAAATTCATTAAAGATGAATATGTGCCTAACAGTAGATCGGAATCATAACATACGTATTAATGATTAGCAGAAAAAACTATGAATATTTTATTGTTCGTGTTTTGTAGGCTACTAACCTCACATGTACCAAGTACAAGTAAATACGACAAAGGGAGTTAATCGTGCATTTCATTGATGTTCATCATAAATGTTTTTATGAGCCAAAATTGGAAAAAAGAGAAGAAAGTCAACATTTTCTTTTAATTTGTTTTTGAAAATACAGGATTTGCTTCACCAAAAGGTTACTAAACACTGTCCTGTTATTCAAGTATTCAATAAATTTTGTCTAGATAGCTACAAGTCCATCTTTACCATATTTGAATTCACTCCAGCATGCTATATTTAGCCGCTTTAAGCCACACCAACGGGCGTAGAGGCTAACCACTTAACATTTAGCAGATTCTGAGAGTGGTATCATTTTTAGAGCTCTTTTTTATATATAGTAAGTCCTAAAATTTGTAATTATCTCTCCACGAGTGTGGGTACTCTCATTGTCAGATTTTGGTACTTGCTGTAGTTCCATGCAGTGGCATACTGGCGGCTATACTCCTGTTTCTGATATACGAGAGAAAACTTGATTTTGTGGCAATTGGCCTGAAACTGCTACAATTTCAGTTATATATATGGCTGGACTATTTACGGAGGAAAACGACATGTCAACGTTTAATGACTAAAATAATAGTCGTGAGACCAATATCTCCTCAATATCTTGTTCTTACAGCCATCCTTTCAAATATTTAGGCATTGTTATTAATTGAAAAATCCAATAGTAATTCTTGATGAAATACAATAGTGTATGCAAGTTAACTGCTATGATATACAAAGTAATGACAATGTAAGCACGTCCAGCTTTATTATGCGACATCTAAATTTGTTTATATGTTTAAACATTTTACATAAGCATTGTAATTAATTAGAACCTAATGAAAATGAATACATCCTGTACTAACATATGCGTAGATACACAGTTTGCGGAAACTTTAGAAAACATTTACTTTTTCCAGTATTGTGCTCTTCTAAAGTATCAATGTATTTTTCAACATGGATTACTATCGGCTAATTTCAAGTCATACAGAATATTTGTTTGGGATGTGCAAATTTAACTGCAAATAAATGTGCAACATTGCTTGACATGAATGTCACAACCTTTCATGACTTGTTATCGATTTTTTGTCATTGTTGATTAGCATATTTGAAGCACGGCCCTGGGATACCAGCGGTCAATGTATCAACTGATGTATGTATATTGTCGCTCATACTTAAAATTTATGAGGCTTGGTGGTTACAACAAGCTGAACAATTGATTACATATAGAGAAGTATGAAGTACAGATGTGACATAAATCGCTATGGCTTTTGGCCTGTGATAAGCAAGTTGAGTAAAACTAAAGTAAGGAAGCAAATACCGTTCACAGCTGAGGATATAAATGAACACTTTTATACCATCTCCAATAAACCAACTCAGTCCAACTTCACATGTTCTATTAATGTAGAGTCTGATGACAAATTTTGTATTACAGAGATAACTTATGCAGAACTAGAACATGCATGGACAAGAATGAGAAATAAGCAAAGTGTAAGTGTTGACAGTATAGGTATGTGCAGCAGGAGTTTCTACTCGCTTATGAAATTTGATGAATTTCAAAATAATCTTCTTGATCTCATGAACATGTCTATAGTGCAATGTATAGTGCCAGAAAAGATGAAAATAGCAAAGATAATACATATACCCAAAATCCCTCATCCTAAATCCACAAATGATCTACGACCGATTAGTATACTACATGTGTTTGCTAAAATCATGGAGAAATGTGTGTACTACAAGCTAAGGGCCTATGTGAAAAATAAAGACTTGCTCTACAAAAATCAATTCGGCTTTAGGCCCATGCATAACACTACCCATGCGGAACTTCTAATGGTGAGTAATACAAGGACTGCCCTACAGCGTAGTAACATGTATGCTATCGTTACGCTAGATGCGAGAAAAGCTTTCGACATGGTGAACAGATCTATATTCCTCCAAAAGCTAGAGCAGTATAACATTGATGTTACATGGTTTAGACAATATCTAGCTGGTCGTCAGCAATTTGTACAATGCAATGGAGAAGTTTCGACACTGAAAAACACATTAAGAGGATTAGTACAAGGTGGTTGCATTAGTGGGATAGCCTTCGCTCAATTTATTAATGATGTACATACTAAAGTTGTTAACAGTGATGTAGTGTTATATGCCGATGACAGCCTGGAAAAAAAATTAGGATGGATTGCATTCAACAAGACATGAATATGCTACAAACAGACTGCAATGGAATATGTTCATGGTTTTATGAGAATGACTTAGAGCTCAACATAAGTAAGTCAGAACTGATAGTTCAGTCCAACCGTAAGGCAAAATCTATAGCTATAAATTAAGTGATAACTGTGGGAACATGTATGGTAAAATGTACTGAAAATATTAAGTCACTTGGTTTATACAAGGATCAAGCTTGAACATGGAACACACGCACAGAACATAAAAAAAGGCAATAAATCACTATGGAAAATAAGAATGTTAAGACCAGTCCTCACATACTCACAAATACAACTACTAGCAGAATCACTTGTGTTATCTCAAATATACTACATGGCCATATTATGGGGGGATGCCACGAAGAAAACATTAGCTCCTGTTGAGAAAATCATAAAAGTCGCCAAAAAATTATTACAAGTGCCCGGCCCTGGTGTATTGACAAGTAACGCAGATCCCTGGTTGAGCTTAACAGATATGCAACAGCTACAACTTATGATTCTAGCATACCTCTGTCAACAAAATATGAACCCGAAATCCTTGTGCAATGTTGTAAATGAAGCAGCAGTAATTGAAAGATCAACAAGAAGTGGCACAGTGTTCAGTGTAGACCAGTTCAGTTCAGTGAAGATTTGTGCGCAAGCTATAGACAGTATAGATGCACACAGCAGTGGTTCAAGCTACCGTATTCAACAAGAGAGCAGAAAAATATCATCAGTTTTAAGCGCTGTGCAAAAGAAAATATTATTAGTTGGCGTATAATAAATACTGAGTGTGGATCTAACCTATCGTGTATCGATGATGTGATTACTGCTATTAGAGATCTGTACAGTGAAAGTGATAATAATTAAAAAATTATATTTGTAATGTGAAGTGTCAAATATTCTACTTTATAAAAATTCATATTATAGTGAAACTATGCCTGTCAGTGGAATGACCCAGGATGGGGTGTTGACTTGTAGCCAACAAACTAACTAACTAACTAACTCTTTATGGTTATACTATCGCAGAACTCTCACGTTGAAACTAGACTTTGCCTTCATCGGAAAGTTCAGATTTACATCAATTATCCGTGTGAGGTTGTTAATATTGATGTGTTCGTTTTTACTACCAAATCATCGTTGACCTAAATGCACAGTGTCTCGCGAAACAATTACGCAATGAGAAAATGGTTCGCATTTTTTAAGGCGTTTTTCCACACACGACCACGGAATTATTACTTTTAGATGCTATTGATTGTGTTTTGAGATTGACGAATATGTCATCAATATTTTCGGAAGCAATTGTGCGACACTATTTTTCAAATACTCGCAACTTTAATTTTCGATTCTCGAAGGATTTGCAGCTCATTCCGGTGACATTACTGATGGTTAACTGAATAGTGATGCATGCCTTATCTATCGTTTCAGGAGCGCAATGAACATATACTCTAAGCCGAAATGATACACTACTTAAATCACCATATCAACTTAGAGTGATGCATTGGAAATGGATGTTGTAGGGAAGATGATCACATAAGCATAAAAATGAATATTCCGAATTTAATCCTTCAGAACACGCGGTGGTATTGAATGATAGAGCCAATACCTATTCTCAGCGTGACACGTTGCCAGTACTGGCTTAAGCTTTAAAGTTGCGGCCAGGTAAAATATTTATGTGCATCCATATTTGTTATACATCGGGATTAATTCAACTGGTAATGTCTGGACAACTTCATACGCTTCTTTCCAGACGATCCAAATTTTCAAGAAAAAAATACCACATGTATTTAACAGAGTATATCGCTACATGGTTTCTATTTTTGCCTTCTTGTTACGTGATCACAAGTTTGATCATGCACAGTAAGTAGGCGTGCACTCTTTCGACGGGAACTGAGTGGGGTTTTCTCTACTTCAATTTTAAAGTGCATTGTGAATAATTAAATATCCTATATGATTCAGTGTAAGCTTATGACAGTTCCAACATGCACGGTTGTGCTTCCGTAACCATATTTGTGTATGTTGTTGCTCCGGCCTATCTAGGAAACGTTAAGTCTTAATAAAGTACATACCCGAAAGGTCTCAGTTGAAATATTCTTGTATAATACGCCGCCAACTTTCTGTTAGAAATTAATCAGAGGTATATCCAGTGGAAACGATGGTCATATATTAGATTTATTATCCAGTACTTACACAAATATTCAAAATAGGCGCAAAAGGCTAAATAATATTATTTTTTTACAAACCTAATTTCGGCACGTTCATCTTGAGTGGACAAAATCAATACTATCGCGCTCCAGCTTTAATGCCATGTGTTCTTATTCTGCAGCTGCGTACCATCATTTCAGCAGTGAAGCGAAGATACTATAATCACATTATATTGGCTTCGTCATGATTCGGCAAATTTGCAAAAAGACATTTCACTGCGCGTCAGTAATTCTGTAAGGTTTTGCGTACAAATTGGCTTTACACTTTCCCCAACATATTTGCTCGGCTCATAATATCTACTACGGCATATGTGGAATTAAGTTTCTGTGATCGTTTTTTTTTAAATATGCTGTTCGGGTGAGTCGTTGGTATCGAACAACCCATTGCCTACTAGGTACGGAATTTGAATTATTAATTAGCGGCTGAAAGCCACTCACGACAATCCTTGTGTTACATTCGCTCACTTTCTATTAAGAATCCAGTATAGTTGCCTGTCAAAAATTGTTACCTTGGAGCGTAATACAACGACCCATCGCAACAATATATACGAGTGGTATGATCACGCTAACAATCTGGACTGTATAATGCTAAACAAGCAGACTGCTATGTTTAACTATGTTCAGCTAATCATTTAGTCTCACAGTCAGTACAGGTTACTGACAACGTATCTAATCAACCTGATCATTTGCGATAAACGTTTACAAACTTTGTTTGAGCTGATGCGAAAAATATCGAAATGGCTTCAAGGGACAACGTTTCGGTATTATCCTCTGTAATCCTAATTATATTAGTAGTCAAAGCTGACGGACGATTGGAACACCTGCGCGACCACAGATCATCCAACGACATCCCGCAAACAATAAATGCATTCAGTCAGTGTATTATCCATTTTCTAAATTTCAAAGGAATGAGTTTAAATGGCAGCATTCTCACTGAGCCATTAATCATGATGAAATACTACATACATCGTAACTGCAGCACGTGTCTAAGGCAGCTCATCCCATCTGAAATAAATCCAAATAATTGGACAGCCATACATGTATTTTTAGTGAGTCGACAACAAATCATATACCGCCATGAATCGTTGACTGAGAGATTGGCACTGACGACGAGATACATAAACTGTGAGGCACGAATATACGCATATCCTCCAATGGAACGAAGGATGTACCTACTGTCACAATATTCTGTCCCCGAATACTTTCTCATAGATCCATTTTGGACTAGCATTTCTACCAATTCCGACTGGAAACAGTACTTTGTCAGCTCAATGCACAGGTACAGTCTAATAATCTATCACAAGGAACAGGGTGGTGAGGCTTGGCTGTCAACATTATTTTTCGGATTTTGGCACGTCCAACTCTACAAAACTTTTATGTTTTGGGATACATTTTCATCCAAATTTTACGTTCTTTGCGAATATTGCAATCCGTGTGAACCTTACCAGTTTTTACCGCTTCCGTCTCCACCGGTACGCAAACGCAGATTATTCAGAGTTCAAGATGAACTAACAGCACGAGCTAAGGAACGGCCGTTGTTCCACGCATTTGTTCCTGGCGATATGTCGAAACAACATTCCAATCTTAATGTATTCCGACAGCGGAAACATGTGCTCGACGAAATTGAGTCCGCAAATATGAATTCTATTTCGAAATTGCAACTAATAATGTATACGCATTTGCTTTCCATGCTAGTTTCGGAAAACGCGACCATCGATTTTTCAAGTTACTGGACTGGAACATATGAATCCGCCCAGCATTTAGCAATTCCAGGTTGCGGGAAACACGGGGTTGTTACGTATCGCGGAGCTTCTCGACCTGGTTTCTGGAGACGTACCGGTTTCAGTACTGCCGACTTCCCGGATCCATCACTGATTTATATCGTGCAAAAATTACAATTTGTTAGTTGCCATAGGGAGCAACTAAACTGGGCGCATAACCTGCACGGTCTAGTTACCGTACTGGATACATTTTGCTGGGTACTGTTATTTCTCGTTCTTCTGCTGATGTCTGTTTCGTTGGCACGATTCAATCGAATATGTGCGTATCTACTCGACAAACCCAACACCGTGGTATATTTGAAAACCCGAAGCGCTTATAATATTGCATTTCAATTCTATTCACTTTGTGTTGGAAACGGCCCCACATTGTTTCGAAAAAATATGGTCACAACAAACAACGCAATGTTTGCTGGGCTTTTTGTTCTCCCTCTGGTTCTTACTTATATAAGTATTGAATATACCGGCGATAACATATCCGACTTAACAGCAGAACCCCCATTGATTCCATTTGACACATTCGAGTCCCTTGGGATAAACTCTTTTAATATATGCAGTCTGCCGTACAAGCTGGCTAGACGGGAATATTATTCGGTGCAAGGAATTCCTAGTAACCGATCGACATATGAGTTGTTAAATCATCACGAAGCATTTCCAATTGTATCACAATTATGGTGGTTTGTAAATATTCGTAATGACCCATATCTTAAAGTTCTAAGTTTGTTAGAAAGCAGTGTCACGAAGCGAATCTGGAGTTACTTCAATCACTCGAAACTATTTCCCACTTGGACAGAAACGATTGGTATGAATCCTGGTTTAGCACGGTTTGAATCATTTGTGATTCCGCATATTGAACAATGTAATCATTCGGCGGCAATTGTAGACGAATATACGGCATCGATTGTGCATTCTTATTTTGTCAAGAGGAGAGCACCAGTGTGGTTGGGTAGTGACGTTATGTCGGAAACACTACATGGGTACCATCTTCACGGCCACTTTCCGATAAAGATTCTCCTTCGTATAAGGCATTCTGCTCAGACAGGAATTGCGGATTGGTGGAGGAAATATTTTGCGTTCTCGGTAGTGCAGGTCTCAAATTTAATGAAGGTCGGCTTTGAGGAACATGAGGACAAAAATATCCACTTTGATAAATACGGAAGTCAGGTTTTCGTGCTTGCCGTAATACCATGCAGTGGCATACTTGCGGGAATACTCCTGTTTCTGGTATACGAGAGAAAGCTAGATTTTTTGGCGATTGGCTGGAAACTGTCAAAGTCGGTGTGGATTAGATGGCTGGATTACCGCATGAGACGAAGAACTGTAAATGGAAGGATGTGCGAAATAATAATCGTTAGAGAAATATCTGAATAAAAACTACTCTTTTTCACCATCCTTTAAAACATGTAAACCGTGCTCTTAAATGACGAATGCTACAATGTATAATGTCTTAGTTACCTATTGGTATGTAATTTTTTAGCAAACAGTAATATATGGACAGCGCTGCCATTATGGAATATCACTGCACGCAGAAACTTCACATTTTTATTCTTTCAATTACGCTGATTTACTAAAAATTAATCGATAATGACAAACAAAATGGATATCCCAAAGTATCAGGAAAGTATCAGGAAATATCATGATAGTGACGTAAACGAAATTACCCAATATAATTTATCAGACTAATATAAAGAAAACTTAAATATTTTAAGCAAAAAATATAGTATACTATTTGTATGTCTATCCATTATCGCGAAATCACAAAGTGGATGAGCTAAGGTAGATAGTGTTGAAAGTTATTACACCAACTAAGTAATCAATTTTTCAACATGTAGCAATAACCAAACTTCATTCGTTTTAAGGCAGGAAAGACACCATGCCAATGTTCCACGGTAGACGTATGCACAACTAACCGAGACACTGGCTGAAACATGTTAATCGATACTGACAAAAGGAATCGATAACACAAATTATCGAAAGTTGTATTCATGCTGTAAAATATGTTAATCCTTTGATTGCTGCTGCTGCTCCTCGACGCTAATGCGCCGCTCGTCTGGCGATTATTATCTCTCAGATGTTTACGTTTACAAGTCACCCTTGACGGATTACCCGATTAATAGAATCTCACATAGTACATAGCTTATGCAGTACTAACATAGACCCAGGACAGAAATAAACGATAATGATATCGATAAACCACATGCCTAAAAGTAATGGTAGTGGCAAAAAAAGCGAATGCATCAAAAAGTTGGGAGATGAAGACGGAACGGAAAAGGATTAGAACGTTATTTATTTTCATATTTGCAATATATACGTTTTAGAATATGATACGTCTGCTCTGATGACGTAGGTAATACAAGTCAACTTTACCAGTACGAATCCCGTATAAGCATGCAGTGAATGTAATTCTTGTTCAACAATGCCGGACCTTTGCATGCAAAAATACCTTAAGGAACATGTTATTTGATTTCAATATATTTAATAAATATTAATTATAAATAGATATTGTGCAGGCGAAACCTAGCTGTCAATTGTACATTATTTAGACACTTCTCACTCATTACCTGCCTAACACATAATCCCATAACAAGTAATTACAGTGATACAACTGCGAAAGATAATGATTTAAAATCAGTGACAACAAGGTATGAGAATGCATACGTGATATTTAAAAACCCTTTTCTTAAATTTAGTAACTATAAATACGATTGTATAACGATTTAAATGCTCATTGTAATATTTATTTATTTAATTATCTCATGTTTGTAAGAACGCATATATGACCAGAAACTTTGTTATTTGAAATGCGATATTTACCAGATGACCACAAATAATCAATATGTTCGGAACGTTTAAAATCCAGATGGGTGTACAACGTTATAGTATTACTGACCGACTGTATTGCAGATGTATTGCAGTTGCTCAAAGTTGCAGACCTGTAAAACTTCACGACGACGTAGTATTTTACACTCTGATTTTTGCTTCCCTGGTGTAGTATTGAGCATCTGAAATTATGTTTAATATTGCAAATTGGAAAACCCGAAATATGATCGTGGCGGTTATAAGCCTGTTTGGTTGAAAGTGCGGAATTAAATTTGCGTTAAATGTATAGTAACAAGGCATTTGAGCTTATTTATAATATTTGTACAAACACTAGACACAATGTTGAAGTTGCGATGAACATTTCAAATTTGTGGTACTACGAGTATTGACTGACATCATTTGTGGGGCTAGTAGTCACCTATGTTCCAAATCCCATGCAATTTATTAGCATGCAGCGGTACCTACGCCAAGCTCAGCAAATACATACACGAAAGTAGTTACGGAACACATTCACGTATGTATAATCCGCCTTTCGGAAAGATTACAGTAAATTATTTTTCCGAAATTAATTGTGTAAAGGGCATATTAATATTTAAGTACAGTAAACGACGCGTACTCTACATGGAAATATGAAATATTACACTAATTCTTACTTTCGATAAGCATGATCAAATATGTGATACCGTAATACATAGTCTATAATCCTTAAATCATGGAGCGATATTATTGCGGAAGCTGCATTTCGTCCCAAAAATTTAGCTTGTAGGAAAAGAATTGTGAGATGATTCACATTTCATTCCTAACATCGACCTGCAAATTCGAAAGTAAAATTACGTACATTTGACAAATCTATAGTCAGGCACTGCCAAACACGTGAATTGTCGAGAGGATATAAACAGGCATTATTACAGAATGCTTTAACCATTTAGGACCGAGCACACTTTTGAATTCTGGAGCATTCTAGCAACTGTTTCCACTCACACAAACCCACTGCGTACCTGATGAAATTCAGACGAAACAGTTACAGCTGTTATGGATAAATGCAATTGTCATGGCAGTAACAAAATACTGGGAACAGATTATCATATCTCGAAGCTTACTTTAGACGAATATAAAATTTAAATCCATTATGCTACGTCAAGGGGATTTTACGGGTGGATCTCTCAAAAGACGCGTACTCTTCCGAAACTTTGCTTCATAGCAGCCATAAACGTAGTGTAATGCAACCTATTGGCGATGGAATGGTGATGGAATTGGGGAACGTATTGACTTGTAAATGTTTTTCAAATTTACCGAAAAAGTTATAAGAATATTCACATGATTTACAAAAATATTTGCCGACACCCTACTACTAAAATGGGACAAAGTGTATTGGCTGGCAAAATTATTTAATAAAGCGTAGTATATATGCGTTTGCCGGAAATCTATTTTCAACTGGAAAATTTAGCATTTTATTGTACCCGTCACTTCCCGCATATTACCCAGTTGGCGAAGGTGAGATATACTTTGTTACAAAGTAATTATATCCTTCCATCAAATTTTCAGGCTGTAGTAACTGCCCAAACTCATTAATATTGAATGAGCAAGACAACATGCAATATCCATCATGATTAAATCTATGCACTTGTACCCGAGACCTTTTTCTGAAAATTAATCGATAATGACAAAAAATCGATAACATATCCAAAATTGAAAGTTGGATGTTGCTGTAATAATGTTGCGCCTGTTGGTGCAGGTTTTCAGAATGTTTGTAGTCCTGAATAAAGATAAACTAATTTATTGTCCTATGGGAACATTCGTAAAAGTACAAACTACGGAAATTATTTCTTTGAGTAGTAATTACAATCGTTTAAAAGTGTCAAGCCGGCTAATATATGCATTATGTGCATAAATCCGAAAATGCTTGATTGCATTACTTATCCATATAATACCTTATAATATCACTTTCACATGAAATGTTGTATAGGTTTCCTTGTGCATCATGTAAATGCTGTTGCGGGTTTACGGTTCTTCGTCTGATCACTGCTGGCACACCCAAGGGTAGAATCATAGTTGCGTTCGGACTTTTATATGAGTGCTTACATAAACTGTTGTTAACGACACCGGACGCACAGCACATGTTTCGCTAATTATTCTCCCGAAGCAATGCTACCATTTAGACAACGCAGTCCTTAACCATTTCCAGCCGATTACCACGAAATCCAATTTTCGCTCATATATCAATAAAAGGAGTGTCGTCGATAGTAATCCACCGCATGGTATAACAGCAAGTACGAGAAACTTACTTCTGCTCCTATCAAAACTAATATTACTATCCTCACCTTTCATAACTCTTTTGTTCCTTGAATTTACCCTTTCAAACCTTCCCACTACAGAGAACGCGAAATATTTGTTCCACCACTCGACTATTCCGGTCTGAGCGGAGTGTCGTATCCGAAGGAGTATCTTCACCGGCAAATGCCCGTGAAGATGATATCCTTGCATGGTCTCGAGTAAAATGTCCTTTCCTAACCATACTGGTGCTCGTCTCTTAACAAAATAAGAATGCACCATCAATGCCGTATGTTCGTCCAAAATTGCTGCAGAGCGATTGCACTTTTCAAGATGCGGAATCACGAACGGATCGTACCATGCCACTCCCGTATCATTATATATCACATCGGTCCAAGCAGGAAATAATTTAGAATGCTGAAAGTAGTTCCAAATTCTTTGCGTCACATTCTGCCTCAGCAAGCTTAGAACTTGAACGAATGGGTCATTAACAATATTTGCAAACCACCATAGTTGTGATACAATAGGAAATGCTTCGTGATCGCTAATTTTCACATAGTCAGTCCAGTTGGTGGGAATTCCTTTTACAGATTGCAGCTCATGTCTAGCCAGCTTGTACGGCAAGCTGCATATATTAAAATGGTTTTCCTGTAGAGACTCGAATGTGTCAAAAGAAATCATAGGAGGCTCTGCAGTCAATTCGGATATATTATCCCCTCTATATTCGACACTGATATAAGTAAGAACCAGCGGGAGAGCCAATAGTCCAGCAAACAATACATTGTTTGTCGTCACTTGATTTTTGTCAAACAATGTAGAACCCTTTTCAACGCAAAGTGAGTATAACATGAAGGCTACGTTAAATACGCCACGTTTTTGGAAATATGGCACAGCATTTGGTTTACCGAGTACATATGAGCAAATATGGTTAAAGTAAGCCAAGAAAATAGACAGCACGAGTAAAACGAGGAGGAATATAATCCAGCAAAATGTATCCAGTATTGTCACGAGACCTCGTAGGTAATGTGCCCAGTTCAGTTGCTCGTTATGGCAACTGATAAATCCCAGTTTTTTTGCGATGAAGACCAGCGATGGATCGGGAAAATTAGCTGAACTGGAACCGGTTCTTCTCCAGAAACCAGGTATAGAAGCACCTCGATAAATAACCCGTCCATCTTTACCGCATCCTGGAATTTTTACATATTGTCTAAAATCAGATTTCGTAGGCCAGTAAGGTGTAAAATGAACGGTTGTGTTTGGGGAGACTAGTAGTGACAGGATATGCGTATACATTATCAACTGCAAGTCCGAAATAAAATCAACCTGCGTGATACTAATTTCATTGAGCACATTTTCCCGCCATCTGAAAACATCAAGGTCCCGATGGTGTGCCTTCATGTACCCAGGAACAAATGCGAGGATCATTGGCGGATCTTGTCCTCGTGCTGATAACATATCCTGCACCGGAACTAATTGGCATTTACATACAGGTGGGGGAGTAACTCTTACACGCACGTAAGGTTCACATGGATTGCAATGTTCACAAATAAAGGAAAACTTTGATGAAAATGTGTCCCAAAACATAAAAGTCCTGTGGAGTCGCACGTGCCAAAACCCGTGAAATAATGTTGACACCCATGCTTCCTGTATAGTTTCCTTGTGGTAGATGAGTAGATTGTACCTGTGAATTGTGCTGACAAAATACTGTTTCCATTTGGATTTCACGTAAATACTAAACCAAAATGGGTCTATGAGTAGGAAATCGTTATAATGTGAAATCCCGTACATTACGGGGTTCGATTCTAGCGTTGGAGGATACGTGTAAATTCGTGCCTCACAGTTGACATATTTGGTCGCAAGTGCCAGTCTCTCAGTCAAAGATTCATGGTTATAAATTAATGCTTGTTTCCGGCCATAAAATCTTTGGATTGCGGTCAAATTCTTGGCATCTATTTCAGATGGAACAATAAGCTTCCCGCGTGTGTCCCGATTCACATATATGTTGTATTTCATAAGAATGAATGGATTAGTAAGACGCCTACCGTTTAAATTAATACCTTTGAAATTTATGAACTGGATGATACACTCACTAAATGCATTTAGTGTTTTTGGAATATCCCGTGATAATCTGCGGTCGCGTAGCTGAGCCAGTCGGCTTTGAATTGTAACCACAGTTGTAATCATGAATACAAAATATAATAACATATATTTCCACACTAAAGCCATTTTGAAAATTCGCGCACAAGTTCAAACAATGTTGGTGATTATGTATATGCTATTTTTAGAACCACGTGTCTTGGTATTTTATGTGAATGTTCACTGACTAGGGCAACACCAATAAATACTAATTAATTAATTTTTCTCTGGAAATTGTTGAACTAACAATTGTTAACGACTTCTTAAAACACGTATAAGTGTTTGCTATTATCGGTTACATTGTGCTAGAAAGATAAATGGTTAACTACCCTCTAAGCTAGATACAATGTTAGGGATCCCTGTCCAACAAAGTGTCCGCCAGTAGATTAGGGCCGCTAATTAATAATTCAGATGGTGTACCTAGTTAGCGACGGTCTGTCGGATCAAAAAATCATCGGTTCAACAATTTCATTAGTCAGAGACAATTAATTCCATAAATGGGGTAGTATAATTCTTTTGACGAATATATATGACTCGGCACGTGCCCAGACGTATGTAATTACTAGCAGAATTACTGACTGACGTAAATCAATTCCCTGCAAATTTGCAGTTGTACATTGACTCCAAGTGTTGCGATTGTGCCTGTTTAATTTTATCCGCAATATTTCGCTTCTCAAATTACGATATACATTGGCAGAGTAAGGTAAGATGCGAGAATATTAAATTTAATTGAACCTTGGCGTACTGAGAACACTTCAGGCGTATAAACTTTACATTTGATCATAATTTTCATAAATTTGTTCACACACCGTATATTATTTCGGGTCTATTATCTACAATACCGATTTCTTGAACTATGATTTGCTCCTGACAGCAGCTGGCGGCGTACTAGACAAGAATATTCCTACAAATATATTTCGGGTATGTCATTCCTTATCACATAACAATACCTAGGCGGAACTAGGTATTGCTATGAACTGTAGTTACGGAACCACATCGGTGCACGCTTCAACTATGGAAAGCTTACACTTCATTATTTCTTAGAATTTAATTATTCATAATGCACTTTTGAAATGAAGTAGACATAACCACAGCCAGTTGCCATCGAAGAAGAGCACACCTACTTTCTGTGGATAAGCGTGCTAAAAATATGTTTCCGTAATAGTAAATCAATAATATCGGAGCCGTGAAGCTGCATATTGTGTAAAATGCTTTTCGTATTTTTTAATAATTGTTGGATAAGTAGGGCATGAAATGGTTCAGACGATATTTTCAAGCGAGATAATATATTTGGAAATTGTTGAACCACAAGTACTTTCCGAAGCCACCTATAAGTCAAAGCAACAAGTTGCTGCACTTATTATTTCAACATTATTCTGAATTTTTTTAAAATGTAATTCGGAATATCAAAATGGTTTGATATATGTTTTTGACAGTAAAATTGAACATATTGTACATATCATTTGTATTTATCACGAAAAGGGAAAGGAGACAAGGTGAGGTAGATTATGTTGGAAAGTAATTAAAGCTTTCCAATTAATTTGATAGTAGGTAGGAACTACAATACTTATTAAAATTGAAGTAGGAAAGACAGTAGGTAAATGCCATCATGATAGGAACTATATATAAGTAACCAAGACCAATACCAGCAAACTGTTAATCAATAGCCACCACAAATCGATAAACTAAAAGAAAGAAAGTCATCAATTCTTGCACCATATGATTGGCTATGGCGATGACAGAAATTGATTATCATATTGCAACTTTATGCATCCAACGGAGGCAGTGCTGATGGCCGTCAATTCCGTATTATATTGCACGATGCCGATGGAGACCTACAATCATGCATTCAGTAATGACGATACTCAACATACTAACTTCTTTATTCCAAAGTAACAACGTTTTCCGGTAATGTTGTCAAAAATAGCAAAATAAGCGCTTGAAAACTAAATACTGTTCTCTTAATTTAACTAAAAACATTAACTTGGTTTACCTGCAGAATTTCACATGGAAAGGTGTTTTTTCATGAAACCAAACCCTCTGGCACATGCAACTCGTAAACTCAAGAGTATCCGGCGTACGTACCTGAATACGAGGCCTAAACTTTCGACAGCAAATGCTACCGATGCCGTTGCTAGCCCAAATTGAAGTAAGGCAAATATTACCAAAACATTCCCACTCATTGTCGGAACCTCTAACTGCATTCTTTCCTTTGTCTCTGTATCCACATTCTTACCAATAAATGTTTGCCACCATTCAAAAATGAACGCCTCGCGGGTTCTCCTTATCCTCTGTACAAGTATCGGCGGAATTATTCCCAGAAATGAAATGATATGATAAGGCACAAAATATTTTTCTTCACCGATGCTCAATTGAGACTTCAATTCAGGTTTTTCCTTCCATATCCGCAGAGCAACGTCACTGGTGACATAGTTGGGCAAAACGACGCCGGTCTCCGATTGCATTTTAGAATGTCTAGGTAAACTCCTTCGTCATCTGCCTCCCAAATTACAGTTAGGAAAGATGTCCAGCCGTAGGGTGATCATGTAAATTTTGGAGTACTTGTTCCCGCAATGAAGGGGGTATTAGTGGAACGAATTTTCCCTGCCGCAGCCTGCGATACACAATTCCACTGATCACAGAAAACTTGTCTGGCTCTTTTAGTGATTTGCTATTTGGGTCCTGCGATTGTTGTGTCTTGAGTAGGCGCTTTTCCAAATTCCATGATCAGGTGAATGCGGCGTTAAGACGAAGCTCCTCTGAACCTTCTTCGACGGGGGTAGTACAACTGAGATGACTGACTGAGAGACGTTGTCTCTCCCCTTAATATGAGTGATAGAAGGGCTCCACTCCTGTAACTTCATCGCCCATCTCATCAGCTTGGCGTTCGTGTTCTTCATGCTGTTGAGATATGTGAGGGCTTGGTTGTCGGTTTCAATGGAAAAGCTCGGGCCGTCAAGGTATTGGGCAAAGCGGTCCAGAGCAAAAATGATAGCATATGCCTCTTTCTCTAAAGCGGAGTAAATATTTTGGGCCTTGCTAAACGACTTACAGACGAAGCAAATGGGACGTTCACTTCCAGTGTTATCTAGTTGGATAAGCATTGCGCCAAGGCCCCGTTCTGCAGCATCTGTTCTGAGGATGAAGGGTTTTGAAAAATCCGGGTGTTGTAATATTACTTCTTCCGCAAGGATGGTTTTGAGGTTGTTGAAGGAGTCATTTCCGGCGTCGGTCCATCTGAACTTGCTTTTTCCTTTAAGTTAGTCGTATAGTGGCTGAGCCAAATCAGCCATCTGAGGAATAAAATGTCGGAACCAACCAACGGCGCCTAGAAATCCCCGGAGGTGTCGTTTAGTTTTTGGTTTGGGAAGCCGGCGAATAGCCTCCACTTTTTCGGGATTGGGCTCAATTCCTTTGGATGAGATAATGTGTCCAAGAAATTTCACGCGATCCCTTCCAAAATGACATTTTGTACTAGACATGGTTAATTTCGCCTTTTTTAACTTCTCCAGAACAGTTTGGATGTGGAGAAGGTGTTCTTCAAAAGACTTGGAGAACATGAGTATGTCGTCCTGGAAGACGAAAGTGAAGTCCTCCGTACCGTGAAGAGCCTTGTTCATAAGGCGTTGATATGTGGCCGGGCGATTTTTCATGCCCTGCGGGATCACGTTATAAATGTACGACCCCTTTCTCGTCTGAAATGCGGTGTACTTCTTGTCTCTGTCACTCATGGGGACTTGCCAGTCTCCTTTCTCGCAGTCCATAGTGCTTAAATATTTTGTTTCTGAGAGAATGCGTAGCATGTCCGCTATCCGCTTCATGGGAAAACGGTCTGGGACGGTAAGCTGATTGACGTAACGGAAGTCATTAACTATCCTCCAGTCACCATTTGGTTTAGGTCTAAGTACAATCGGAGAGGAGTAAGGGGAATTGGATTCCGAAATTAAGCTTGTGTTAAGCATCTCGTCGACCATGTCGGTAGCATGATAAGCCATAAGATGTGGAGCCAAGGTCGGCAAAGCAAGTTCGGAAATGAAGTCCAGTATGATTTTATTATTTTACAGGTTGTGGTCGCGGTGTAGCTTCAAATATTGAAGCTCCACCTCCATAGCGAATGTCGCGAAATTTTCATTTTTCTGATATCGGCGCTGGAGTAATTTCTGCCAAGCTGCATTGAAGTCGCTAGGGGATCCATACATACGTACGCTTGAAGTGAGCAGTGAACTCCTGCCAGTTTTTAACTTGCAAGTTGGCTCTATTCCACCACAAATTCAGCTCTTTGTCCTTTCCAAAGACTTGATGTAAGTGATGAATTCGCTCATAAGGCGGGATTCGCCTTTGTTGGAAGTAGAGCTCAAGTTCCTCCAAAAAATGGTCGGCTGTATTAAGTTGTAGATCAAATCGGGGTGGTGGTGCGGAGGAAGGTTGTGAGAACATAACCGGCGAATGTGATAGAAAGCTGGAATTTTGTTGCTGGCTGGGAGGCTGCGGAGCCGGTAGTGGTGGTGGAGGTATGATCCATCCGTTGCTGGCGTTGACTGGAAGAGGACTTTCCTTGATGTCCATCGGCTGTCTAGGTTATTGTAAATGAGATGTTGCAGGTGGTGGGTAGCGGCGCTCTAAATGTTTCGCCAATTTATCGAGGAAGGGCCAAGATAAATTTTCCCCTGACATGAAGTCCTCCACCCCATTCGAAAATTCCTCTATTGTCCCAAAATCCTCCCGAATTTTACGAAATTTTTCGTCCAGTTCCTGACGTAATTTTGTGAGGGCCAATTTGAGAGCAGTTAACTGTTGTGTTTCGGTCCGAAGGGAATTGGTGATTTCAGTATGGCGCATGTCGTGCCTTTGGTTCATAAATTCAGTGAATCCTCTTGCCTCTTTCTTCATTTCATCTATCTGGGACGCCAACGTAGTTCGCAACTGTTAAAGCGCCTTTAATGATTCCTCCCCGGGATTGCTCCATAACCAGCTCCAGAACCGGTTCAAGATGAGGTAGCATGATGAGGTTGAAGATGAGGAAGGAAAAATAAATTGCCTAAAGACTGCGAAAAATTGATTATTGCTTGCAAAAACCAAGTTAGCTGTTATCTCCTTCTGAGTAAACACTTAGCAAGGCATATAATAATCCTAGCAACGCTGAGGCATCAATTTATCTTTTAGCCGACAAATGGCAGTTGTTGTTATTGTAAGTATCCATATAAAATTATATGGAGCCATAGAGAAGAATATCCGACTGAATTAGAATAACTAACAAAAATCAATTAACATTTTTCTACATGAATATGCCATAGAGAAAGCACCATATTCCAATTGCACATATCCAAGTGCACTGCTAACATAGTGACTAGTTGATGAACATTAATCGATATTGCAAAGTCAACATTTAAATTTATTTATAGTATATAATTAATTATATTAAAGCCGTTACAGTACAGTTTTTATTACACTGTATTATGTTCTGTATATTCAGTTAAATATTTTGAACAGTTTTGTACATGTGGTTTTCTCAGCATATGGTCAATTCTCTCATACTTTGTTCATTAATGCACATGAATGTAATCACGCTGGAAAACACACCTTTGTGGACAAGTTGATGTAATTGCGCATGGTGACGTTAATTAGTCGAATATTAAATTTACACAAACGAGGTAGATCAATGGTCATGTTGTTGCCACTATTTGCCTCCCTGGATAGTAGTGTTTTGTATAACATATATGCTGTACGGTTGTATTTCGTCAATCTGATACCTCTTCATTTTGTCAAAGTCCTATTGTTCATGCCAAAAGTTCCCAACTAGTACATCGAAGCACTCTGATTTGTAGACGACTATTTTGAGGTTTTTGGGTACGATTGCCGCTTTTTAAAAGCTGAAGGAGAAGCAGTTACATGAGTAAAATAATTAGCGGTTCGTTCAAGAGCTGGGTCTGGTCATGAGTATCAGCACAGGAGAGCTCCATTTTCTGAACAATCTGAACATCGAATACCTCCACAGATCCATTAAAAATTGCGCCCCCCGTTCCGTTAACGGTGATCTTGCCAATGTTTTTGTGTAGACAAATCTTCGGTATTGATATTTTGCTCCTGTAACTTGTCACAGTTAACAAAAGCGTAAATAACAGAAAAGTAGACACAACAGGCAATATTGTGCCTGTATAGGATCTTGTTTTCTAGTGCTGAAGTCTAGTCGTAGACAACCACACGTGTACGCTAATTTTTCGCACGAAACTGCAGTCACAACGTCAGTAGACTTAATTACTTATCTCCAGCTGTAGATTATGATGATATGAAATGCTGCCTTATCACTTTTCAGATGAAGATAAATATTAGCTTTAATGAGTATATTACTGGCCATGAAATGCGGTGAAGAAGTTGCAACACTTGCGATTTCTAAATTATTACGTAGCTGAGACGAAGTTGAAGCGTAGTTATAATTTTAGTTTGTTTGTCCGTCTGTCTGTCCGTGTGTCCGTCCGTCTGTTCGCGCTATAACTTTGATACGCCTTGACGGATTTAGCTGAAACTTGGTACACAGGTTCCTTATAGGACAAGGAAGATCGGTATTAAGTTTGAGGTCAATCGGTTATCAGGGGTGGGAGTTGGGGTCAGAGACAGGTCACATGCTTTTTTAATGGCAAATTTTTGTCGTCATGGATTCTGATAGAGAATTGAACGGTGATCATTTTCTCTTCAGGAACTATGGGTCAAATCGGGTTACTTTGACCTACAGGGGGTCATGAACGCCATTCATGAACGCCATTCATGAACGCCATTCATGAACGCCATTTATGAACGCCATTCATGAACGCCATTCATGAACGCCATTTATGAACGCCATTCATGAACGCCATTCATGAACGCCATTCATGGACGCCATTCATGAACGCCATTTATGAACGCCATTCATGAACGCCATTTATGAACGCCATTTATGAACGCCATTCATGAACGCCATTCATGAACGCCATTCACGAACGCCATTCATGAACGCCATTTATGAACGCCATTTGAAAGCGCCATTTGAAAGCGCCATTTATGAACGCAATTTGAAAGTGTCGTTTTAGAGCGCCATTTGAAGGCGTCACTTCAAAACGAATTGTTTCAGCTACGTATTCTCCATCGCGGTTTAACGCGACTAGTTTACTATCAATGCAAGAATTACTTTACTTTCACGTGTGAGTAACTTCTGCAGTCTCCAGATAAAATTTGCACTCATTCCTGCTTAGGTAGTAGATTGAAATTATTCGAACAACTTCTGGTGCACCAACACAGCATTACCCAGGAAAGCAAGCTATCATAACAGGGAACGTTCACTAATATTGAACATACAACAGGGTGTTAGAATGTTATAAACGTGTGAATTATGGCTAGATACGACGACGATATTAATGTACACCCCATGCTGCGATTATCTCATTTATACCCCTTTCTTAAACTCGTGTCAGTTTCAGCAACATCCCTCTTTGTGTGACGCTGACTCATATTTTTTCAGTAAGACAACACTCTTTGCCTCCTAACCTTAAGAGGAATAGCATTATACGAGTACAACATTTTAATTCTAACCACCTTACATAAAATTTTGTCATATAGGCTTGAATACATTTAACGACGATGTGTACGTACTTTCCATACTATGACTTGTAATACGTTTATACCCTTTACTTAAACTCGTGTCAGTCTCAGCAACATAGTCTCTGGCTCAAATGCTTTAATCGCACGAAGGCGCTCGTTGCCTCCAAAGAATAAATGATTTTCATACACAGTACATACGATCCTGACAACCCTGCATAAAAATATTATTATATCCCTTTGTGTTACTTTTCAGATTACCAAACAGTAGCTTGCCACTATTAGCATAGCAAGTACTTACTCTCATTATCTTCCTTTTATACTATATTTGAAATAGTTTGAATTCACTTCAAACTTATTCCGTAATTGCATGTTGCCACCAGTGCACTGTAGTGAATGTACGAACTTGGGAATGTTCATAATTTTGGAAGCAATGAAGAAACATTTATGTTTGCATTTCAGTTACTAGCATAATGATTGTCGTGTAGCACTTACTCTACCAATCCTCCCAATTACTTTTTCTTATGATGGTTCATCTCCGTTCATATCTCTGCATCTTATTTCATAATCCTGTGCAGTTCAACACGACTCCTGTCACTTATCATTTCTGTTTCAGTATTCTTCCTTCTGTGATGGAAATTTCCAGACACATATCTAGAGTAACGCGAGCGCTTATAAGTTCATCCATTATGTAGGGCTAACATAACGGCATGTAGAACCTCTCTAATCAGTCAGCTATAACGTATAAGAAATCGTATCGCTTATTATTATAGAGCGAAGTTACTAATGACGTCCCAAAATCCACCGTTAAAGTTCAAATTTATTTCTCTCTCCCTGTGTCCTAGTGCAATTTTTAGATTGCGACCAGTGTCAACGTAAATTGCATTAGAACCACCAAAGTATTTTGCGCACTTTAGTACAAAATCAGTTAAACATACAAAACGTTACATAAATTTGTGAAAATGCCGGATAAAGGCAGAAATGATCCTTGTCATGACCCAATAAACAGAGAGCATTCACGGACGAATTAAGGCAATACCTTCCTCAATATGATTGGCAGGATGGTACGAGGATGTGTGGTTTATGTCGTGGCAAAGCCATTAGGCTTATTGCAGCATTTAAGAAAAAGGAAGATGATGCACGCAAAAAACGAGAAAAAGAGGAGAGCAATCGGCAAGTAAGTGCATTGGTGGACGACATTGTTGTGGCAATCGGTGATATTCTATCCCATGGTGGGGAAAGTGCAAACCGAAATGCAAACACGGGAGAAGGTTCGCAGTAAGTTAGTGCACCATTAGGAATGGATTGGGCTGACAATGTGTTTTATCCTTATTTCTAAATCTGAAATATCAAAATGAGTTTTGCGACCCGTATAATATCGTAAATATACGCACGTTCGGTTTTGTTTATGTGCAGTGGTAGGAACAAGTTCTCATCAAACAATGCTACATGTTGCATCATCGTCCTATGCATCAGAAAACGAAGGTAACTGTTTTGACTATAGTGTAACTAGATACTTGCAATGTTAAAGTAGAGAGTGTAATTTGATACAACTTTTCATGATTGAAGATGGAATGAAAGAACATGAAGTTGATATTTTTCTGTTGCTCTTGTTCTATTCACCGCACCGCCTGAAGATTCTGTGTTCACAACACCAAGAAGATATTTTCCATTTTCTATGCCACAAGCAACACCAACTTAACCTCATTTCAATGCTAACAGTTTCCAAGGCACAATGGCTCCTAGCAACCATGTCCGTTGAAGCCTCCAGAATTTCACAGGCAAGCGGATCTGTATTTCATGACGAACATATAGCCAAAATAGACCTTCACGAAGTGCTCCGTAGCACTGTAGTCGCACCGCTTGAAAAACGTAATCGCAGCAGGAAAGGACTCTTCAATAAAATGGCAAAAGCCACCTGAGCGGTTAGAAACCTTTTCTGAGAATATGCAGGAAAATCCTTGGGAGATGATCCTCATCCCTGTCAGTGCAAGCATTGCACGCTTATTTTCAATGCTGTGAAAGTTAAAGTGGAACTAACACAAGTTAAAAAAGAGTGGTACATGATGCTCACTTCGTTGCCTTATCACGTAGGCATTGCCATGGTTCACACCGAGCTTGGCAATGCATCCAAGCTTCGTAATGACGAAGGTTCGTTTTCATATTTTCAATTGAAACTCGCAAGTCATGCAGTGAGCGATGCTGTTAAGGATATTGTGTATAATTTGTACAGCTCTGACGACAACAGCAGGGTATCATCAAACGTTCGAGATACAATTAAAATGAAAACTGTAAAGGGGAAGTACGAGCGAGTTGCCAAACGTGTTATGCTTGCTAATTATAGGGCTCCTACCTTGAACTAAAGATCAGATATCCCGATGCAAAAGTTGAAATTAGCAAGTTTGCTGAATTACGGCCTAATACTGCAAGTGGCCCGGGCAAGCTGGATTTAATTATAATTGCTAGTTTTAAGTATTGATGAGATTGAAGCTCAGTTTGAAGGCAAACCAATGACAGTATCATATCTTCATTTGATGGATGATACAAGGATGGATTACAAGGAGTTGATCAACTACCTATTATGCTCACCCCCCGCCGAGGATTGCCTTTTGGGCTACTGTGAACATTGTCCTAACAGAGTGCAAATTAATAAACGGAAGCAGTTTTCGGAAATGACGTCAATGACATACACATTCTGGGAGTCTAACGATATTTCAACTAGAGTAGACGACCAACCCCTGTTTCTGGAGAAATTTATGCTTGCTTTTTCAATCTTTTGAACTCATGATTGCATTTACGAGCGACAAAAGGAGTTTAAATGGGATCTGAGAAATTGGTCATTAGATTATGGGACATCTTGTGTGCTGACAGTGGACTTTGGGGAAAACTACACGTTTGTGGTGCAAAATGCTTTGCATGGGTATTATTGGAATAATCAACAGGTAGTTAATTAGCAATCATAACAAGGTATCAATAATAACAATGACGCAATTAAATTGTTGAACATTTATTATAATTTTTTAACAGGCCACATTTCATCCTGCATACGGCTACGGCTACCGTTCTATGCGGCAAGCGAGGTTCTTGGCCAACCCATGTACAAAACTTATTTTGTAATAAGCAACGAGATGACTCATGATGCTACAACCTTTCACGCATTCCGGGTGCGCGTTATGCAGAGAATAAAAGAATATTTTTACAAAATAAAAAATGCTGCCTACTCTTCCTATGGAGCAGGATCGCAGTATAAAAACTACATGAACATTGGGAGCCTCTTGTTTCATATGGATGATTTTAATTTATCCGCCCGGTGGATCTTTACGGCGACAAACCATGGAAAGACAACTTGCGACCCCTTGTTGGCGGTAGTGAAGAGGACGATTAAGCTCCGTGGCGTCAATAAACCTGAAACAATAACAACAGCAGAAAAAATGTATGAAGTTGCTGTGCGCGAACTTACCTCACCAACATTGGAGTTTATTTTTGTTACCAAGGAGGATGTTTCATACTGGCGAGAAACTTTGGCTGATAGATACGCCAAATTGTTAAAATAGCGTGCCATTAGGAAGCACCACTTCTTCTATGTTGGAGAAAATATAATGTTGTACATGAGACGATACGGATCATCCGCATCATTTGAAAGGCACAATATTATCGACAGCAACCACTTACAAGATGTGTCACTGGATGAGGTGAGTCTGAGTGAGGATGGTGAGTTTTAGACGCTAGCCGCCATCGTTCCAGAAATTGGAAGTATATCCGTTCTTGTTGTCGGAAAGCCGTATCAGGTAAGGTATGTACTAGAAATCTTTCCTGATGAGGATAGTACGGACAGTTCTCTAAAAAGATGCTTACCTATCCGACACTATGTTACTAACATCCATAAGAATGGTTGGGCTGCAAACTATAGGTATTACAGGGGTAGCAAAACAGGTGAAGGTGAAGTATAGTTGCTTGACAAATAATTTAAATCAAATGTAGAGTAACATATACGAAAAGCTGGAAATCCAGTTTCAACAGGTAAGTAACATTACCATAGGCAACACTTGCAAATTCTATTTAAACGCAGAGAAGTTGATGTATGCTTTGTTGCAAAAATAATTACATCCTTCCAATCCAATTTGCAGACGGTACAAACTACCTAAACTCATTAATATTGCTTCGGGTAAGACAACAGCTGCAACATACTATGCACCACTAACCAAGACCTCGGTTGAAAATGGTAATCGATAATGAAGAAAAATCGATAACTTGTTCATCATAGAATGTTCTTAGCATTGATGTTACGCCCGTGGGACCAGATTTTTTCAAATTGTAGGATATTATACAAGTTCAAATTGGGTATCGCAATATTCAGTTTTTTACATTTGTGCACCTCTGATAAAGAAAACATGTTCATTTTTAAACGAAAACCTTCATAAGAGTACAAAATACCAAATATGCGGTAATTGATTTGCAATTTTAATCGTTCAAATGATTTTTTAATATACGCATTGCGGAGATACATTTAATATAGCTTAAATATACAACCTTTTCATAATAGAGAACATAGAGTAGCTCATTCATATGACATAAAATACGTAGATGTGTTGTAATTGTAAATAACAAAGAGACAAATATTACAATTTTTGTTCATTACTTCGTTCAAATGGGCAGTCCATAATTGTCATTTATCAATGTTATACATAATATATGTAACATACTCTAACCATGTATATGTTGTCAATGTGGATTCGCACGTTCTGTGTATTTCAAAAAGATGCCGTATAGACAACTGTTTGAACTATGCCTGACTGACGTTTCCAATGAATATGGCACACGATCATCAATGCTGCTCATCTAAAGGATTTTTGGATGTCGTCAAATGGTGACTACGGAATGAATGCTGGCAGAATGAATGGAAGTTATAATGGTCAGTATAAAATCTTAATAATAAGTTAATCACATCGAGTGTGTGCGACATAATATTAAACATATTCTGCAGCCATTTAAATGCAAAGTTCAGTCAAATTACCATGGCTAAATAATTTTGTTTGTCGCATGAAAGCTAATTGATGGACTGCGTAAACATTTGAAACATAGCTGTAACTAGGTAGATCTGACCAATATCATGTACGACTGTGGCTATATAACTGGTTGCGTGCAAACTTCGATTTTCACATATTTTCCATTTTTATTCAACGTTTCCACCCTTTAATTTACCTGAATAATGAATTTGGCGAGACCTAATCTAGGCTGTTAACATTAAATCCATTCAAAAGAGTATATACTGGCTAAAAGTTTATTCGACGATGATCAATTAACGAGTCAAATTCTCAATAAGTCTATTTGTTTGTGGAAAGGCCTATGGTTTCCTCGTGAACATGCAGAGTGGAATTTCACTCTCAAGAAATTATCCAAAATAGCTACATCGCAGAATTTCGTACATCTCACAAATGATCATATTCATGGAATTGGCAATGTAAAGTTATGTCATTCTGCAATGCTAAGGCTGTTTTGTCGCATCCATATCGTTCTGCACATTATGGCTTGATCGGCATATACAAGGGTATAAATGGGGGTCATATATCTCACGGAACAACTGAGTAGAAGAATAGTAGATGTTTTCAATGCTCAGTTATTATGTGTTAAGAATATCCATTGAAGCATGTTGCTAGTCGGAGCTGTGGGGAATGTAAAACGATTGTTTGGCCGACCGGGATCATAGAATTGCTATTTAATGGAAACGTAGTTACGAAAGGTAGCCCGGAAAATAATCGACCTCTGAAACCACATGTTTTGACATCTGTAAAATAATGCTGCCATCCAATATTCACTCAACTGGCCAGTATGGTAAACAGACAAAAATACTTCACATTTCAATTGAACTGATGAACTTTTGTTTCCAGGTTTAGTTGTTGGAAACGATAGAACACAATAAGTTTCTGTGTAAAGGCTTGGGAACAGAAAATTGTGATATGTGGTACATTTTTTTTGAATAAGTCCGTCAGAGAATATACAATGTATTCGTGAATCCAAGTTCGTTTATAGGGTTGTTAGTCAAATATTTCGCTTGATTAATGATTATATATTTACGTCTCCTGACTGACATCAGATTTTTTCATAGGTAGCTGTCTAATAAAACCTTAAAAAAGTCGATAACGATGAAATCCGTTGATGTGACGTTTTTTAGTTTGGCCATATTGTAAGAATTTCGGATATTATTCATATCAATTTAATTATCGCGGTTTCTTCATACTGAAGATGTAAACATTTAGGTTCATTATTATTAAATTGGTTTACAATTTGAACAGTAACTAAATTTTCGTGTTGAGGTTCCTTTCTCCTTTCGTTGCTGATTATCATAAAAATGGTGTTAGATATTTATTTTACATGACTTCTTACGTATCCAAAATACTCTTGAGTATTCCCGGATCTACCATTTGGGATCACATCTTAAATTTTTAAAATCGTAGTTACGAGAGATTATTCTAGACGAGAATTGTCTGCAATTTTATATTTCTAATTTTCTTATACGTTTACGATCAGCTATGCCATTTGGGAGGGCAAAACATATTTTCACAAATGCAATTAAATTGCATTTCAATTGTAAATTCAATATCTAGTTTACCAAAAGCCTTACTAGGTAAATATGATGTACAAACTAAGAAAAACATACACTCCCACAAAGCCACTCTTTGAAAATGCGAAAAGAAATTTAGTTAGTTCTTTAATCTACGCACATAAGCAAATAAAAATATTACTGTGGTTAATTTTAATAAAACTGGACCCAAACTTAGCCAAACCGAAAGCATGATTTGCACATATGATTTCTAAAAATTTAACTTAGTACAACTTGTACAGTACATATATTGAATCGAAAGCCCATTTTTATCGTAAAATAAAACATATTATGCCCACCATTTACCGTACAATAGTGTGATAGTAAGGTAGACGGCGGTAAAAAGCAACCACTCAATGTATGTATGTAATTAAGACTCAAGCATGAACGAACAATCAATGCTTATCAATATTAAAGCAGGAAATACAAATTGGAAGTTATATCGTGATGTAACCTTCGTACAGCTAGACAAGACCCTGGTTGAAAAAAGTAAGTCCACGATGACCAAAAATCGATAATACAAATGATGGAACGTTCAGAAATTCTTGAAATCAATGTTGATCATTTAATGCCTGGTAAATTTTAGCATCCGATATTCATATTGTGTATAGATGCAGTTGGTAACAGACCCAAACTATAATGCCATTAGTTTCAAAACTAGTACAATACGTACAAGGAACATTGAAGTTTTATTGTTGCGTACAAGTGAAAGCAATACATAGGATATATAGCATATTCTTATTAAGTAGAGTTAATTTGATGGTTTATTCATCGTAAAGTGACATGTACGTATATATATATGTATTATATGCAAGTATGTTAAGAGGTGAAGAATAAGACGTTACATAATAAGTGATCTGCTGCCATCCGTTGTCTGGTTGTCCTCGTGTTATTCATCATTGAAGTGTTGTTGCGTGCTTACTTTTCATCGTCTCATTTTCTCATAATTTGTATACCCCCTGGTGGAATCTTTGTTGGATTTACATCGGAAACTATCTTTTTGAAATGGAAGTTAGAATGCATTCTTGGTAATATAAATATTGGTCTGACGGCACACATTTCACTTCCTCTTCGCCGGAAGTAATGAAACAATTTAGACAACGAAGAATTGGATAGTTTCCAGCAGAGTCCAATGAAATCCAGTTTTCTTTCGTATATCATTAAAAGAAGTGTCGCCGACAGTAATCCGCCGCATGGTATTACGGCAAGTATGAGAAACTTACTTCTGCTTCTATCAAAGTTAATGCTTCCATCCGCATTTACCATACCTCTTGTGTTGTCCAAACTATACCTTTGGAACTTTTCCACTACAGAGAACGCGAAATATTTGTTCCACCACTCTACTATGCCGGTCTGAGCGGAGTGTCTGATCCGAAGGAGAATTTTCGGCGGAAAGTGTCCGTGAAGATGATATCCTTGCATTGTTTCGAATAAAATGTCCTTTCCAAACCACACTGGTGCTCGTTTTTTAACAAAATAAGAGTGTACTATCGATGCTGTATATTCGTCCAAAATTGCAGCTGAGCGATTGCACTTTTCAAGATGCGGAATCACGAATGGATCGTACCATGCTAACCCGGACTTCATCCCTTTCACATCGGTCCATGCAGGAAATAATTTAGAATGAATAAAGTAGTTCCAAATTCGTTGCGTCACATTATACCTCAATAAGCTTAGAACTTTAACGAAGGGGTCATTTACAACATTTACAAACCACCATAGTTGTGACACAATGGGAAATGCTTCGTGATCACCTATTTGCACATAGTCGGTCCAGTTGTTAGGCATGCCCTGCACAAAATTCTGGTCATGTCTTGCCAACATGTACGGAACACTACATATATTAAAATGGTGCTCTTGGAGTGATTCGAATGTATCAAAAGGAATCAAAGGGGGTTCTGCGGTCAGGTCGGATATATTATCGCCCCTATATTCTACACTTATATAAGTAAGAACCAGAGGGAGAGCCAATAGTCCAGCAAACAGCACATTGTTTGTTGTTACTCGATTTTTGTCAAACAATGTAGACCCCTTTTCAACGCAAAGGGAGTATAACGGAAATGCTATGTTAAATACGCCACGGTTTTGGAAATATGGCACAGCGTTACGTCTTCCAAGTACATATGAGCAAATCGGGTTAAAGTAAGGCAAGAAAATGGACAGTACTAGTATAACCAGCAGAAACAGAATCCAGCAAAATGTATCCAGTATTGTCACGAGACCGCGAAGGTAATGTGCCCAGGTCAGTTGCTCGTTATGGCAACTGACAAATCGCAGTTTTTTTACGATGAAGACCTTTGATGGGTCGGGAAAATTAGCTAAACTGGAACCAGTTCTTCTCCAGAGACCTGGCCTAGAAGCACCTCGATAATTAACCCACCCATCTTTTCTGCATCCTTGAATTTTTACATATTGTCTAAAAGCAGATGTCTCAGGCCAGTCACGTGTAAAATCAACGGTTGTGTTTGGGGAAACTAGTAGAGATAGCATATGCGTATACATAATCAGCTGCAAGTCAGACATATCATCAACCTTTGTAAAACGCATTTCAGCAAGTACATTTTTCCGCCATCTAAATACGTTAAAATTGAAGTGCCCCTCCATCATGTGCCCAGGAACAAATGCGTGAATCAATAGCGGATCCCTTGCTCTTGCTGATAACGTATTTTGAATCTGCCGCAAATGACATTTGCATATGCGTCGGTCCTTAAGCACTAAAAGCATGTATGGTACGCACGGGTTGCAGTGTTCACAAAGAAAGGAAAATTCTGATAAAAATGTATCCCAAAACATAAAAGTCTGCTGGAGTCGCACTTGCCAAAATGCGTAAAATAGTGTTGACAGCCATTCGTCACGTACCATTTGCTTGTGGTAGATTATAAGATGATATCTGTGAATTGTGCTGACAAAGTAATTTTTCCAAACAGAGTTCGCGGAAATGTTAGTAAAAAAGGGGTCCACGAGTAGATTTTCATCATAATGTGAGAGCTGGTACATTACGGGTTCCGATTCTTGCGTCGGCGGATAGGTGTATATTCGTGCCTCACAGTTGACGTATTTAGTTGTAAGTGCCAATTTCTCAGTCAAAGATTCATGATTGAATATAATTGATTTCTTCCGGATATAATATAATATGGCGGTCCAATTATTTAAATTTATTTCAGATGGGACCAGCAACCCTCGGGGCATGTTCCGAAGCAGAAATATGTTGTATTTCATTAGGATGAGGGGTGTTTTGAGACGGCTACCGTTTAAATTAATTCCAATAAAATTTATCAAATGGATGGCACAATTACTAAATGTATTTATTCTTTTTGGAATATCATTTGATGATCTGTGGTCTCGTAGGTGAGCCCATCGGCCTTGAACTGAAACCCCTACTGTAACCATGAACACAAAATATAACAACACCCCATTGCCCATTAAAACCATTTTGAAAATTCGCGAACTAGCCCCAACAATGCTGGTGGTCCTATTTAAGCAGTTCTAGAAGAATGTATATGTTTTTCCAAGATTATTAATTGTACAGACTTAAATAAATTAACACTCTGTTCTATTCTTTCGAATTTGTCGAAACAATAATTGCTAACGATATTTTAAACAGTTACATACTCTGACAATGATCCTTTATATTGGATTAGTGAAATGTCAATGATATTTCACAAGTTAAATGGTCGGTGGCAACTACACTCTATGCTGGATGGAATGTAAAAAATCCAGGTACAACTAGAAATTGTCCGCAAATAGGTACGTGCCCCTAATGAATAATTCAGATCGTGTGCCAAGGAGGCGACGGTCTGTAAGATGATAAAAAATCTACCCGATAGACGTGAAAAAAAACATTAATCGTTCACAGGTAATCAATTCCACACATGGGGTAGTATAAATTTTCAGACAAGGAAATTTATCCCGGCACGTGTCAAGGTTTTCGCAATAACCTGCGGAATTACTGACTCACGTTAAACCAATTCTTAGACGCAAGTTTTCACCATTTAGTTCGTTTTTGACTTTGATTCGAAATATTGTGCTTCTCAAGTGATGGAACTCCTTGGTAAAGTAAAGTAGGAATGCAAACAATTAAAAACAAATAATATGGTTGCAGTAGTGAACAATGTAGCATAAACACTCCGAAATGAAGTTTCTATGAGATGAATATAAATTGAACATTTGCGCTTATGTACTATATATTTCTTTACACAGTGGATATAACTTTCGTTTTCTGATTATTACATTTTATAATTTACGGAACTATGACTTGTTACGGAAAGCAGAGTGAACCGTATTTGAAACATGTATTTCAAATGACAGTTTTCGCATACGTAGACGCTGGCATGGACGTATTACGGCACCACATTCGTGCATATTTCAACTTTCATAAGCATATACGTAATTATTCTTTCAGAATTTAATTCTTTATAGTGCACTTTCATTTTTGAGGTAGACAAAACCACACCTACTTTTCGTCGAAATATTGAACTTCCACTTACCGTCCATAACCATCATAAAAAACTGGATCATGTAATGAGAAATCAATATCATATAAGCCATAAAATATTGTGTAAAATGCTTGTCGTATTTTTTTGAAAATCATCCAATAAGATTTGCATGAAATGGTCCAGACGACGTTTTTCACGTTACTGGATACATCAATCCAAAATTATAACTACAATTTTTTGCAACGTTACGTTTTATGCAAAGCCATACTTTGTTATTTTTATAAACACATACACATATATAAAAATTAAAACTTTCGTGACATATATACATGCTAGAATGCATGTAATACGATACAATGTAATCCGAACTATATCCAGTTAAAACAAATTACATCCAGTAGCTTCCAAACGTTAATTGAAAATATAACTTGCAAGTTGGAAACGGGTTGCTAGATGCAAAGAAATGTCGACCAGCATGATCAAAAATTATCCATCACAGACAATGCATTCCTAGCTCCTCACATTCCTCAGATGCAGTTGCAATCTTTTTCGTCCCGAGGAGTATGATTGGCATGTGTGAAATCCGGACGAACGTAATCCAAAAAAAATCCAAGTTAAATAAAATCGATAGAATGATGTTCACGAAATCTTCAACATATACGTATAAATGAATTTATTTAGCATACAGGAACAGGCAAGCCTAGCTACTATTAGAGCAAACAAGACAATATGCATGCTCCAACGTGGTAAAATTTATGCAAAGGTAGCGCAGACTTTACTTTGCACTTTGCAAATTGACGGTGACCAAAAAACTATAACATAAATGATGGAAAGTTTTTATTTTTTTTAGTATCGTATTTTTTCATTTCGTTGTGGTTAAAGTTAAACATACGAAGGAAGTGTTTTTTTATAATAGAACACATTTACAAACTCTTTTATACTATTAGTGTACATTGTAAGTATGAGGAAGATGGATTTATGAATGTTGATTCAATTTTATAGTTTCGCCTTCGATAGTGTAAGCCGGAATCAGTATACATTATGCACAATTTATTATAGTGCATATTCAGATAAAAGTGGTATGCATTATGGCTGATTATAAACAAGTTTGTGGATAGGTGAACAGTAGGCCATAAGTTTTATAAAGCGTTTTGCGCCTCCACTGTCGTTTCCACAAAGAAATGTTGTTTCGTATTTATTTGCGAATTGCAATCACCTTGCGAACATAATGAAGTTTGTGTGATATGAATATAAATTGAACATGTGTGCTTATTTATTATATATTTGTTCATACAGTTGTTATAATTTGCTGTATCTGAATATTATATATAATTTACGGAATTATGATTTGTTACGGAAAGCAGAGTGCACCTTATTTGAAACATGTATTCCATATGACATATTCGCTTGTATTTTGTTAATATGTGACAGTTCCTAGGCGGAGCTGAGCTAATGCTTGTATGGACGTGGTTATGGAACCACATTCGTGCATGCTTCAACTTTCATAAGGATCCGCGTAATTATATTTTCAGAATTCAATTCTTTATAGTACACTTTAATGTTGAGGTAGACAAAAGCATACCTACTTTTCGTCGAAATATTGAACTCCCACTTGCCGTCCATAATCATGAGCAGAATAAAGATCTCGTAATGAGAAATCGATAACATTGGAGCCATGAAGGATATGTTGTATAAAATGCTTCTCGTATTTTCTTTTTCGTACGATATTTTCCGTAGCTACATCTAAGGCAAAGTAAAAGTTAGTTATTTTTATAAAAATATTATTTGCTGTGCCGATCGTACGTTGTATTGTGTTCGACAGTTATTATTTTCGTTGTCAGTATACTGCACGCCCGTAAGTATGCATTGGAAACCAAATAATTTCTATCTACATCATATTACCAAGTAGTTTCCAAACACTAATTAATAATTCAGATTGCGTACCTAGTTGAGGAAAAAATACTCGATCAGCACGTTCAAAAAAATTATCGATCGCAGATAAAATCTCTTACATGCACTAGTATTAGTTATAAGCCAAAAGGAATGTGATCGGCACCTGCAAAATCCCGATGAGGTTAAAAGTCAACAGAATTACTGACTTACTTTAATACAAAATGTGTCGCAACAAATTTACCGATCCTTGAAGACTGCAATGCCATTTGGTTCTTGAACTTAATAGCAAATATTGTGCTTTTGAAATTATGATGCACTTTGATGAATATACGGTAAAATGTAAACTGGGTCGTTGCTGTTATATGACATTTCATTTGAACTCGCCGAAATTAGATTTTTGTTAAATTCATATGTAGCACTTGGGTTTAGTATTATTAATAAATGTGAAAAAACTGGATATTAGTGTTGTAAAAATGAACATGTTTTAGTGGACACTACATAATGTATGATATGTACGTCATTTCTGCCAAATATCCGATTTAGTTGTATAAAATCTATCGTTGTCGGGGGGGGGCGGTATAATTGCGTTGCTAATACTTACTCGTATCGACTTTATTATTTATCATCTTAAGAAAATAATAGAGGAACAATATGAAGTATGTGGAAATATGTTTTCTGAACATGTCAACCTTTCCATCCCAAAAGTAAGCGATTTCGGTTGCTATGTACGTAAGGGAATATAACGATTGACATGGATAATGATTATAAATTAAACTGGGTTCAAATTTAGTAAGGACGATATGAAAATGTTCACGAAGTCACCAAAGCATACAGCTCAAATTGAGCTGCCCAATCAATGATTTGGCACTTATGAACAACCAAACCATATTATCAATAAAGCAGGCCAGAAAATAATCAAACTCCTGGTAGAAAATGGTAAAACGAAGGCGATAAAAAATCGATGACATAAATTATGGAAAGTTGCTACATTTATGCTTTTCAAAAAGGTTCTCTGTAATTCTGGTTAAAGTTTAACATCCGAATGGTAGCTAGAAGTAGAACTGATATAATATTTTTCTGTCAATTTACATTTTTGTATTCGATAAGCCGGAATCAGTTTACATTGTGTACTATTTATTATCGTGTTTATTCATATTGAAACGGTATATATTTTGACTGATTATAAATATATTTCTGAAAAGGTGAAGAGTATCTGCGCTTCGAGTGTCGTTTCCTGTTTCCAGAGAGTAACGTTGTTTTGTATTTATTTTTGCATGACTCAATTGATATCTCCTTGCATACCTAAGTGGATCATTCCAGCATTTACCAGTTAAGGTCGCATCTTTAAATTTTAAAAATGATTGTTACAGGGATTGCCGTTAACGATATTGGTCCAAACGCACTTATTGCAGTTTTTGTTCCGCGGAAATAATCAAGCCATCTAGACAACTGAGATTTTGCCAGCTTCCAGCCAATTGCCACAAAATCTAACCTTCTTTCATATATCATGAACAGTAGTATCGCCGCCAATAAACCAGTGCAAGGTATTACTGCAAGTACAAAAACTTTACTTCCGCTTCTATCGAAGTTGATATTTTCATCTCTGTATTCCATAAAGCTGATATTCCTTAAATGTGACAATTGAATTACAGAGAACGAGAAATACTTCTTCCACCACTCGACTATGCCTGTCTGAGCAGAATATCTTATCCGACGGAGAATATTCGCCGGAAAGTGCCCGTGAAGATGGTACCCTTGCATGATTTCGAATAGAATTTCCTTACCCAACCACACTGGTGCTCCTATCTTAACAAAATAAGAATGCACTATAGATGCCGTATATTCGTCCAAAATTGCTGCTGAGCGATTGCACTTTTCAAGATGCGGAATCACGAAAGGATCGTACCATGATAACCCAGGATCACTACCCATCTCCTCTGTCCATGCGGGAAATAGTTTAGAATGATTAAAGTAATTTCTAACTCGCGTCGTGACAGTGTGCTTTAGCAAACTAAAAGCTATTAAAAATGGGTCATTAACCATATTTACAAAATACCATAATTGCGATACAATTGGAAATGCTTCATGATCGTTTTTCTGCTCGTATAGCGTTGTGTTTCTAGGGATTCCGTACACCCTATTCAGGTCGTGGCTAGCCAACATATGTGGCAGACTGCAAATATTGAAGTGGTTTTCCTGAAGTGATTCAAATGTGTCAAAGGGGATCAGTGCAGGTTCTACCGTCAAGTCGGATATATTATCACCCCTGTATTCGTTACTTAATATAGTGAGAATTAATGGAACAGCAAACAGTAGCGCAAGTAGAACTTTGTTTGTTGTAACTCGATTCTGTTGAAAAAGTGCGGTGCTCTGATCAACACAAAGGCAATAAAACTGGAACGCTATGTTAATTACATTGCGTTTCTTCAAATATTCCACTTCTCTGCCCGTTTTTTTCAAAATACGAACACATATCTGATTGAATTTTGCCACCACAACGGACAATATTGAGAGAACTAGCAACAATAGAGTCCAACAAAATACATCTAATACTGTCACGAGACCTTGTAAATTGTGTGCCCAGTTTAATTGTTGCTTATGACAGCTAATAAATCGTAGCCTCTGAACGGTGAATACTAACGATGGATCTGGGAAGTTGGCTAAACTGGAACCAGTTCTTCTCCAGAAGCCTGGCCGCGATGCGCCTCGATATTGAACGCGTCCATGTTTGCTGCATCCACGTATCGTCACAGTTTGTATAGATCCAAATGTCTCGAGCCAGTCACGTGTAAAATCGACGGTCGTATTCTGGGACAGTAACATGGACAACATGTGCGTATACATTATTAGTTGCAATTCTGAAATAAAATTAACATCTGCAGAACGCATTTCCTTCAGAACGTTTTTCCGCCATCTGAAAACATTCAGGTTGGTATGATGTGCCCGCATACCCCCAGGAACAAATGAAAAACGGCGGTTCTGTTCCTTTTGCTGTTATGCCGTCGTGGATATACAACAAGCCTTCTTTTGAAACTGGTGGACTGGAAAGCACGTATCCTATATATGGTTTACATGGATCGCAGTATTCACAAACTATATAAAATGTTGACGAATATGTACTCCAAAACATAAAAGTTTTCTTGAGTCTCACATGCCAAAACCCGTGAAATAATGTCGATAGCCATGCATCAAGTCTTTCTTTCTTGTAGTAGATTATTAGTTTGTACATGTGCATCGTGCTGACGTAGTACTGTCTCCAGACAGATTTGGCGGTAACATTTGTCCCAAATGGGTCTACGAGAATCATTTCCCGATCAGAATATTGCGCCGCTTCGTACATTTTGGATAATTGCATTGGAGGATATGCGTATATTCGAGCCTCACAATTTATGTACCTAGTCGATAGTGCCAGTTTTTCTGCCAGTGATTCATGATTGTATGCTAATGCTCGTCTACTGAAATTAAATTCTCGTATACCGTTCCCATTTTTGGAATTTCTCTCATATGGAACCAACTGCTTCTGACACGTGTTACAATTCTGATGGATGTTGTATCTCATTAGGATTACTGGTTCAGTGAGAAGGCTGCCGTTTAAATTAACTCCTTTGAAATTTAGGAAATATATGATGCACTCACTGAATGCATTTATTGTTTTTGGAACATCGTTTGATGGTTTGCAGTGGCCTATACGAGTCAATCGTCCGTAAACTCTAACTATTAATGCAGACATAAATATAAAGTATAGTATCGAACGGTTGTCCCTTGAAGACATTTTGATTATTCGCGCACAGGCCCAGTCAATTTTTTATGTTTTTTTACTTCAGTCGCAAATGTTCAGGTTTATTACTTCGGCTGAGAATATGTTGATATTTTCTTTGTATTGACGACGACGGATTTAATGAACACATTCAACCACTGCATACCATTCAATGGAAACTGTTTATCAGCGAATTTTCAGAATTTCCGTGTTACTCGTATACACTGTAGCTGTAGTCCGTTGAATTAAGTATGAGAGCTAAAATTTGATAGGCCCGTATGCCATATGCTGGACAAAAAGTTATGGAGAGCAGAGCAGTCCGCGTAGCTTCCAACTAGTAATTAATAAATCAGATTACGTACCTAGTTGGCGACTGTATGGTAGGTGCGGAGAAATTGACCCGATCAGTATGTTTAATAAGTTTCATCGATTACAGTAAAAAAATGTCTGCCAGAGGCACACGTGCCAACATGTTCGGCACGTTTAAAATTTGACATACGGTCCAACTAAAAAATTGCTGGCCAATATTAAATCAATTGCCTTGCCAACTTCCTTAAGGATGACGACGAAATTGTTTTTGGTTCTTGAATCTGGTACGAAATATTACGCCTCTCTAAATATTATCACTTGCAGGAATACATGCCATTAAACAGAAATTGGCTCGTAACGGTTATAGTCCATTTCACGAGAGCGTGCCGAAATTAAGTCTTTGTTAAATAAATATGATTTGCTATTAGAGAATTTTTAATATTTGTGCAAGCATTGAATATTATTTTATATTCAGGACGAATATTTCCAATTGGAACCCTGGTGCAGAGCAGTTGGCTATATGTTGGACATATTGCTAATGACATTTGTCGCGTAAGTAATTTGTTAACATGCAACAATGCCTAGGTAGAGCGGAGCTAGTACTTGCGCAGAAGTAGTTATTGAACTACATTCGTAATGTTTCAGCTTTCGTAAGCTTACATTTGATACTTTTTCAGAATTTAATTCTGCATAGTGCACATTAATATTTAACTACCCAAAACCACGCCCAGTTTCCATAGTTATATTACGCTATTACATACTGTTCACAGCCATGATTCAACGCGATGTCTCCTAATGACCAATCAACGGGATTATGAAGCCGCGATGCTATATATTGTGGAAAATTCATTTCGACTTCTTAGAAATCTGGCGTGACATCCGTGAAGTGTGTGAAATTATCCAGAGAAGATCTCTAAGACAACTTGTAACATTCTGCAATTATCAAGCCACGCATATTTGAGATTGGTGCATCTAATTCCTTTCCCCATTTGCAATGTTGCTCTGAAAATGCATGCTTTATGACAACACCTCATTGTCGACACATTGTTTGTCGGCATCATATCACATAGCGTCATATAAATACCCGTTGAATTACCGTTCAAGGCAGAAGCACTCTTTCGAATAATAAGCACATTGTCGTGTACATATTCTACTAGCTTTAATGCATTCAAATCCATCGCCTGCCCGATGATGTTTAATTAAATGCACATGTAAGGTATATCAGGAGACGTAGGAGTCTAGCATCGTTGTTTGGATATCTCATGTTAACATTGGCATAAGAAGCCAGTCTTTTGTAATAGCAATCAATTGACAACGTCACCAACCAAGTTTCAAGGTTTGCGGATTCGAATTATGGTATTGGCGGCACCTTTCTCAAAATGTTCCAAAAATAGGCGTCAGGTATCCAATGAAATACGATGAACTTTATGGGCTTTTATGACACTTGCTAGCTTTTTCTCAGGTCAAGAAACCCATACCCACTATCGAAACGGCATTTCAATACTGATTGTCATTTGTGAGTCTCCCCGAAATACAATGACAACGGAAATTTAACGTGTTTGGCCGCTTATCCCCGTCACCGTTCGTCGTGCCAAATATATATCCACTTCAAATGCAGCCAACATGTAGATTATTCGATGGGCAAGTGCTTCTGAATGCGCATTTGGCAGTATCTCAAGGAATGGCAATTTGATTGGTAAAGTAGTTTCACGTCAGCTGAATTACCCTGAAATAAAAAGCATTTTGGGTACCAAATGAAACACTTCAAGTTTCATACATATGTAACCGGAGACATTAGTTCCACTAATATTTACTGACGACAAAGATGATAAGATATATGGTCTGGTATTGCGAAATCAATAAGACTAAAGCTATGATGCTACATATTTAGTTTAGTGCTTATATAATATGTATGTGTGGCATGTATTTCTATCACAACATATTATGTCCATCGGTTATGGGTAGATATAATGATAGTGGTGTGAGCGATGTAGAAAACTAATTATGCCATGTATGCAATCAATTTTAAAGAGTGCGCATACCACTAGCAATAAGTATGTTCCATCATGATGACACATGCATACCGGTAGCCGAGACCCTGGCTGAAGAAAGTAAATCGATGATAGCATAAAGTCGATACCATTAATGAAGGAAAGTTTTACCATTCTTGCGAAAAACATTTCTCATTAAATTGCCGTTAAATTTTATCATCAGCTAACAATGTTTTACATCATAACAAACATATATTATTACAATACTATTGGGTATAAGCCAGACAAGGAACATTGCTATTTGAATGTTTCGTAACCGTAAATATAAATACAACCCATACGATAGTATTAGCAGCAATATTATTGAGTAGGAACATTTTAATTAAGGTTTTCGATCATTCCGAAGATACACGCAAATTGAGAATAAAGCCAGAATCCAGTGGCGGCGATGTTTCAGGTATAGAATAAAGCCGACACATAATATGTTGTTGTCATCTTCTTAGTCATCATGGAAATTGTGTTATGGATTTATTTATCTTCGACTGATTTGCCTACCGAAACGTCATAGTTGCATTTCGATTTTAATATGATCGTTAACGACATTGGAATCACACCACCTCTGTCACCTCTCATTCTCCGTAAAATATGCCACCATTTAGCTAACGCAGTTAAAAACAGTTTCCAGCCGAGTACTACGAAATCCAATTTTCTCTCATATAACAATAAAAGAAGTGTCGCCGCCAGTAACCCAACGAACGGTATAACGGACAGTATGAGAAATTTGCTTCTACTACGATCAAAGTTAATGCTTACATCCGCACTTATCATAACTCTTGTGTTATCTAAACTAAACCTTTGGAACTTTTCCACCACAGAGAACGCGAAATACTTACTCCACCACTGGGCTATGCCTGTCTGGGCCGAGTGTCTTATCCGAAGCAGAATATTCGTCGGAAAGTGTCCGTGAAGATGATACCCTTGCATGGTTTCAAATAAAATGTCCTTACCCAACCAAACTGGTGCTCTTCTCTTAACAAAGTAAGAATGCACCATCGATGCCGTAGATTCGTCCGAGATTGCTGCTGAGCGATTGCACTTTTCAAGATGCGGAATCACAAAAGGATCGTACCATGATAACCCCGAATCCTTACCTATCTCCTCGGTCCAAGCGGGAAATAGCTTGGAGTGATTAAAATAATTCCAAATTCGTTGCGTCACGTTGTACTTTAATAAGCTTAGAACTTTAACGTAAGGATCATTAACCACATTTACAAACCACCATAGTTGCGACACAATTGGAAATGCTTCGTGATCACTTATTTGTACATAATAAGTCCAGTTCTTAGGAATTCCTTGCACAAATTTCTGGTCATGTCTAGCCAGCACGTACGGCACACTGCATATATTAAAATAGTTTTCCTGTAGAGACTCGAACGTATCAAAAGGAATCAAAGGCGGTTCTGCGGTCAAGTCGGATATATTATCCCCCCTATATTCGACACTTATATAATTAAGAACGAGAGGGAGTGCAAATAGCCCAGCAAACAATACGTTGTTTGTCGTCACGAGATTTTTGTCGAACAGTGTACATCCCTTTTCAACCCAAAGTGAGTAGAATAGAAAAGATATGCTAAATACGCAATGCCTTTGCAAAAAAGGTACAGCATTAGGTATTCCGAGTAGATATTCGCAAGTATTGTTAAAGTATGCTAGGAAAATAGACATGGCCATTAGACCGAGCAGGAACATACTCCAGCTAAATATATCCAGTATAGTCACGAGACCGTGTAGGTAATGCGCCCAATTTAGTTGTTCATTATGGCAACTGACAAACCGCAATCTTTTAACAATGAAGACGAGTGACGGATCAGGAAAGTGAGCTAAACTGGAACCAGTACGTCTCCAGAAACCAGGCCGTGAAGCACCACGATATGAAACTAGTCCATCCTTACCACACCCCGGAATTGTTATATTTTGTTTCAAATCATATGTCCCAGGCCAGTATCGTTTAACCTCAACGGTTGTGTTTCGGGAAACTAGTAGAGATAGCATATGTGTATACATTATCAGCTGCAAGTCCGATATATCATCAACCTGTGTCAAACGCATTTCTCCTAGCACATTTTTCCGCCATCTAAATATATTAAGATTTGAATGATGAGTCTCCATGTACCCAGGAACAAATGCATTGATCAATGGCGGATTCTTTACTCTGGTCGATAACATATTTTGAAACTGCAGCAATTCCCATCTGCATACAGGTCGGAACGAGACAAGTAAACGCATGGAAGGTTCGCACGGATTGCAGTATTCACAAAGGAAGGAAAATTCCGATGTAAATGTATCCCAAAACATAAATGTTTTGTGAAGTCGCACGTGCCAAAACCCGTAAAATACTGTCGACACCCATGCTTCTTGTGTATACTCCTTATGGTATATGAGAAGATTGTATATGTGCATTGATTTGACAAAGTACTGCTTCCAGTTGGATTTCACGGAAACGCTAGTCCAGAATGGGTCAATGATTTGGAATTCCCTATAATGTGATTGCGCGTACAATATGAGTCTGGATTCCGGCCTTTGAGGATAGGTGTATATTCGTGCCTCACAGTTTAAATATTTGGTTGCAAGTGACAACCTCTCAGTCAAAGATTCATGATTGTATATTAATGCCTGTTTCCGGCCATAAAATTCTTGTATGGCGGTCAAATTCCTGAAACTTATTTCAGATGGAACTAACATCCTTCGAGCCGTTTTCCAATTCAGATATATGTTATATTGCATTAAGATTAACGGTGTTGTGAGATGGGTGTTGTTTAAATTAATTCCTTTAAAATTTAGAAAATGGATGATGCAGCCACTAAATGCATTTAGTGTTTCTGGAATGTCGTTTGATGATTTGCTGTCGATCAAGTGCCCGTAATGTCCGTCACCTTTAACTTCTCGAGCAATTAGTATTGCAAGATATACTACCAAAGCATGATCTCTTGAAGCCATTTTGCTAGTTTGCGCAGAGGAAAATTTACCACCGAAAATCAATTACGTTTATGCCAGTGTAAATATTTTGGGACGAAGATATATGCTCGGCACCTGTTAGGATGTAAGATAAAATTTTGCAGAGATACTGATTCACACAAATGAATTTCTTTGCCGTTTTTCAGATGCAAATTATTGGGCACCGTGGTAAATAAAGTAAAGTAGGAAAACAGCATAAATTGAACGGATTTAGAATCACTGCGTTTGTGAAACACTTCAACTGAACGAGCGTAAACTTAATTTGTGTGAAATTAATATACATATTATATGTTAGCTTAGGTATAATAAATTTGTTCACATACGAGATATAATTTGTTATATGCTATCCGCAATTCCAATTGCTGGAACTATGACTTGTACTGACAGTACTTGGCGGCGTATTGGATAAGAATATTCCAACTACCATATTTCGGGTATGTAATATCTTATCATATAACAATAATTAGGTGGGCCGAGGCTTATACCTGTTAAAAAATGGTTACAAAAGCACATTCGTGCATGCATCAACTATTATGACCTTACACTTGATACTCTTTTCAGATTTTAATTACTCATAATTCACTTTAAAATCTAAGCAGACAAAGGCACAACCAGTGGACATCCAAAACCGGGGACGCCTACTTACTGTGGATAAGCATGTGGATAAAAATGTGATCCCGAAATGATAAATGAATATTAAATATACCATGAAGCGAAATATTGCATACTTGCATTCCGCCTTTTTTGTTTTTTGACGACAATTCTCAAGGGACTTGATAGGTTTGAAAATTGTTGAACCACAAATATTTTCTAAATGGCTATGGCTATTCACGATTACGATTTCGTGATGCTTTATGTTTCGGAGTTCATTATTGCAATAGTCCATAATATGCGTGGGCTTTTTAGGGCCTCTAGAACAAAGGCACGAGTGCACCGTTGAACCAGATGACATTTTCCATTTCAATTTCGAAGTCACACCTAGACTTGTTATCGTGCATGTAGGATGATTTACTACAGCATCAGTGGTTCCTCACGGTGTTGTATGTAGTGGTCATTGCATACATACAAGACATGTTCACGCTATTAATAGGAAAAGGATGGCAACCAAACAAGGATTTCGGCATCAATGCAGGTCATATTTGTATGTGTCTTCACGATAATTTTATAGAGTGTAATAATGGGAATAATGGTTAGGTGGGTTGTCAACCGAATCCGTAGACTGTTAGATGTACCACCTATTTTATGATCATACCAAGTTTTTTAGAGATACATTTATTTAACATAAATGAATGCACTATTTTGTCGACAAGTTTTATTTTGTATGTTCATTCATATGACTAATGTTCATGCGACGCTCTAGCAATATTTGTGGTGTCCAATGTAGGTTTGTATTAATGTTGATTTTCTTATGAAAAGCTGCGTTCAAGTACAAAATAATGAAACTATTCCATAGGATTATTATACTTATTCCAAAAGTATGAATATCAAAAATATGGGGTTTATCCGCGTTATTAAGAAGTACTTATTCAAAAAAGGAAACATTTAAATGTAGTGAAACAATATAATAATGGAATCCTATTGTCCGGAGTTCGGTCTCACAAGTATTCCGTTTCGGCCATTTGCGTTTGATAGATGGACATTCTTGAGATTAATTAACCATTTATCAAAGCAAGATTTCAGCAATTTCAAACCGAGAATCAAGAAAGAGAATTTTGTTTCGTAAATCAGGAATATCAGTGCAGAATATCAGTCAAGTGCAAAAACCTGACTTTTGTTTGCATCATATCTGCTGCCGACCGGTTGCACTCTTCAATATGCGGAATCAGAAATGCCTGGAACCATGCCAACCCTGGATTTTTTACACGCTTCATTTCCGTCCAAGCTGGAAACAACTTCGAATTGTTAAAGTAACTCCAAATCCGTGACGTGACTTGGTTTCGCATCAAACGAAGAACTTTGAAGTCGCGGCCCGAACAAAGTTTACATATTGCCATAATTCCGAAACAATAGGAAAAGCCTCGTGATCGCTCTGCTGCTCATAGTCGCTTGTCCGATTCGATAGTCCGTCCACTAAGTCTTGGTCATATTTTGATATTTTGCAAGTATATACGGCAAACTGCAAATATTAATAGAATTTAATCGGAGAGATTCAAATGTTTCAAAAGGGACGAGCAGAGATTGTAAAGTTAACTTGGTGACATTGTCACCTCTGTATTCGTTACTCAAAAGTGTAAGGAACGAAGGAATGGAAAAGAGCGCCGCCATCAATATCTTATTTGTTGTCACACGATGACGTCGGAACAGACCCGTCTCTAGATCAACACAAATGGAGTAAAGCTGAAACGCTATATTGCACACTCCTCGGTTATTCAAATATTCCATTCGGATACTCTTGCAAAGAACATATGTGCATATCTTTTTAAGTTTTGCTAGTAAAACTGACACCAGCAACATCAGTAGTACCAGCAAAATCCAGCAAAATGTGTCAAGAACAGTTACAAGTCTCTGAAAATGGTATGCCCAGTTAAGTTGCTCCATATGACAGCTGACAATGGTCAGCCTTTGAGTTACGAAGGCCATGGAAGTATCTGGAAAGTTTGCCAAAGTGGAACCGATACGCCGCCAGAAGCCTGGGCGAGAGGCCCCGCGATACTTTACCACTCCCGTTTTGCCACACCCTAACACATTGATGCTTTGTTTCGAGTCATATGTCCCGGGCCACTGATATGTGAAGTCAACCGTTGTATTTTTAGAGACGTACAGGGACAGCACATGAGCATACAAAACTAACCGCAATTCCAAGAAATGGTTGGCAACCGCGCCATGTATTTCTTTAAGCACATTCTCTCTTCTTCGATATTCGTCAAGGTTGTAAAAACCGGACCACATATCGTCTAAGACAAATGCGTGGAACAGCGGCGGTTCATTTCCGAACGTCGTTATGGTGTCATGCACCTTCAACAATTCATGTTTCCTCACAGGTGTAGCAAATCTTATGAGTTTGAACGGTTTGCAAGGATCACAGTATCCACACAGAGCATACTGTTTTATACATGAGTATTCCAAAACATGAAAGTCTGCTGCAGCTTCACATGCCAAAATCCGTAAAACAATGTTGACAGCCATGCCTTCTGTATACTTTTGTTTTGATAAATTAATAGATTGTATCTGTGAACCGAACTGATGAAATACATTTACCATGTAGAATTGTTAGAAATACTAGTTCAAAATGGATCTAGGAGTAGAATATCAGAAGCCGAATAATCCGCCTTGACATACATTTCCGGTTTTGATAATTTCGTTGGAGGGTACGCGTATATCCTTGCCTCACAGTTTATGTGCCTGGTAGTCGCTGTTAATTTTTCCATGAGATATTCGTGATTGTAAACTGACATATATCGGATGTTATCAAATTCATGTATAGCTGTGTCGTTTCTTGAATTTACTTCAGACGGAATTATCCGTTTACGACACTTATCAGTTTCGATGCATGTAGTAGTTCAGATGGATAATTGGCTCAGTAAGGTGGCTGCCGTTTAAATTAATTCCGTTGAAGTTTAGTAGATGGATGATGCACTCCCTAAATGCATTTATTGTTTGAGGTATATCGTTGGATACATTGGGATCATCAAATACCGTTGACAGACCGTATGCTTTCATGAAGAATGAAAGTAGAAACTGCAGGGACAAAAATCGACAATTACTCTTTAACCGCATTTTGATAATGTCCTTACAGGTTTATGCAAAGTGTGTTCTTGGTCTTTAGATGATTAAAGCTATTATATTTGTACTCAGAAGAGCAGGCCGCTGCTATTTAAACCGTTAGAAAAAAGATTCAATGGATGCGTGCAAACTTCACTTTTGGCTTAAAATATCAAATATAGATGTGATCATAATATTTTGTTTCCTCTTTATATTGATATGAAGCACCGTCTGGATCCTATATCTTATATACAAATATAATGACCAACGTGTAGATCAAATGCCTATTCTTCCAGTGCAAAGAAGTTACAAGACTGATGTCACTATAGCTTGGGCGTTTTGTGAGCTTAATATATTGCTACCGGTAGCTTACGTGCCAGTCATTTTGGACGAGCAGCTAGGTGGAACTGAGAAAATTCATGTAGGAAGTTGGTTATAGAACTACTCTATTGCACGCCGTAGCTTTCGTAAGCTGCAAATTATTTACTAATAATTAACTAGCATATCATTTACATAAGTAGCGAAGTTGTAGAAAGCTCATTTGGCTTGACACGTGGAAGTGGGATTCCCACTTAACTTTGATAAAGTGGCTGCGAAAAATCAATCGATGATCATATATGAATAGAATATTTTTCATGGAACGGTATACTTATTAAAATGCTTGCCGTTTTCTTGTCAACGTCCAACATCTTACATACAAGCTTATGTCCCGAGGATAATATGTTACACATTTCCCTTAACTTTTGCAAATTTATAAACCGTATATCGCGATGTAATTATAACAGCGGCAGCACGATAATCGATCCGACTGAATGCCAAATATAGTAACATATTAGTTTCCATAGAATGACATAACTGTTCAAAATACGTGGCTATCTTTTTATGTATCATACAGTTGACACTATTGTGTAGGGAAATTTTATTTTATTTATGTATTCATGGTATTAATCCTGGCCAGAAAATTTTCCACGTTTCAAAAATTTCCATTTTTGTTGCTTTCCTAAAAATAATTAAAATTGTACGTAAATTAACTGTAATCACAACACCATGTGCAAGGCTGTCAAAGACATCATTGATAAATAAAACGTAATATGCTCGACGTTTACTGGCATAGACGAGGCACTCTATGCAAAAAATATTCTTATCTGCATATCCATATTTTGTAAAACAATACGTTCACCTGCGTCTTAAACAGTGGGAATAAGTCATTACCACCGTGCAAGACAAACATAAGAGCTACGATAGTGCTCATATCACTCACGTCACAAGATGTAATAAAATAAATTATATTATCAACTATCTGAAATAAGGGTCATGTAAATACGAACAATTTAGATTGCAAGTATTGCCATCTAGAACAATTTTTTGTGTATATTTCAGCACGTATGGCGTCAGGCCTTCATTTCCTGCGCGATATGTTAGACAGGACTTATCATTTTACTACTAGTACAAACCAAAAAAGGCTACAAACTATCACATCCTTAAGCATGTGTGTCTATTCCATGATCGGAAATTATGTAAAAGATGAAAAAATCAACAAATACATAATCAAAATAATTTATACGCACCAGGACTAGTATTATATAATACACATAAGGATCCGTCTATCGAAATTAAAATTTACGGTGCAATGCTAATCTTATGCTGAAATACGTAATCATAAGAAGCAATTTATTATGTGCATCACAGCTTCCCCTCAAAAGTACTATTAAGAGTTGGACCAAATGCTGCAGCAATTAAGCTTATTACCAGTAGCACTTCAGTCGATTGCTTTTATTTCATTACTCCAATTCCATCCCAAATTTTTGCAGTACCCCTGTTTTCTACATAATATGTTATTTGTATGTAACATATATAATATTAACATGCCGAAATTCAAAACCATGGCATGTAATACGTACTTTGAATTGAAGTGGAAAATAGCTTATGGTTGCTTACGTACCCGGACTGATGTGGGCTCGTGGCTCCATCGATATCTTGTAATATTGGTTCTAAATTTATTTGTTATATATAATTCCATATATTCCGCCAAATGTATATGGCTGCGTGTGCAGGAAATAGTGTAATCCTAGCACAGAGATACGGTGGTAAGGAATTAGCTAAAGCTCCTGAGTTAATTGTTGGCGTGCATAGCTGACGCGAATTCTGTTCCAAGCCGTGCTACGCTAAACCCCACACTTTCATTTCAATCCGTTGTCACATACGGAAGCAAAAACACGGAGCCATGTCGCTATTTATTGTGTTCGCCACCATCCAATATATTCATTTGGCGGCGTCAAGCAACTTTCCACTAGAACTGAATGATGATTGTTTTGTAGGCATCCTAAAATCTACAAATCATTCTACGAATGTGCATGACACATTTGTTGATTCTGTTGGCACGAGTCAATCCGATGGCATATATTTAAGCATAACGTGGCTATTTTACAACATCGAGCAGTTGGACCTTACGTTCAACCTTGAAGACGACGTACAAAGTCAGGATACTAAACTCACCTTCCAATCAAAGTACTTTCGATTTCTGACGAGATTCCGACTCAGATCTTGGAAAATATTTCTAGTAATTTCTCATTCGTTTCAGGAAACTGCATATGCCATACACAAGTCGGGGCATGGTTCGGACACGCATTCAATCTTCATTGTAGACAGTGCAACGATGCAATCATTTGAAACTGACTTGGCAACAGCCGATGACTTGGATGGACGTTTTAGTGCGCCTCTTCTGTTCTGGTCATTTGCGACGTCAAGTAATGACATTTCCATTTTTTGCTACACCTGTGCATCCGCAATAGACGCTCATATTTATATGACAGTGGGGTACACCAGCTTGTTGAATTACATATGGGAAGTAAACAAAAATGGACATGGCAGGAATATTCTAGTTCGTCTACCAACACAAGCAGCAAGAAAAACTGATGAGTTTATGAATGATTGTCTAAAAGCGTCTGACGAATTATCCCAACGCCGTATTTACTACGATACTATTGCTGCCTGTAACCCCAATTTTGCAATTATTGTGCCTCTGGCACGTCGGTTCAATGTCACCTACAGCTCCACAAGGACCCACCGACTGACCGGCTCACAACTTTTGCTCTCAAAGTGGCTACCGCAATTGGCATTTGGCGAAGGACACTACAGCGTCACCTTACCCAATGAAATTGCTTACACACGCGGATTATTTGTCTGGAGCTACGAAGTAAATTGGAAGTTGGCTGCTTGCGTGTCAAGTCAAAAGCTTTCCTTTGTTGACTTCAGCGTTGTAACTACTGTCGGCTTCAAAGTGTGGATAGTTCTCTTCATACTTGTGTTCATCGTCAAATATATCAACCGGGACATTTTATCATTGGAAGATGTCGTCTGGCCGGTTTTTGGAATAAATGGAAGTAGAGAGATTCAATGCAAAAGAGTAGTAGTTATGTACATTTTACCAATTTCGATATTCTCGCTCTGCTGGCAGGGATTTATAAATTCCGACTCGATGATGATTGGCGAATTCCCAAGTACTGCAAAACTGGTGGAAAATGGGTATCGGCTATGGGCTCCATCCAAATTTGTTAAGCCATTCATCAGCTCACTCGAGATTTGGCTGGGGGAACGAAGGTTGGAGATTTGGTGGCAAAAGTTGACATTCGGGTTGGGTGACCAAATAACGTTTGACGATCGCACTGCTCCCAGTTTCTTTACCAATAAAACAAAGCTGATTCTGAAAATGCTGGAATACAAGTTGTTTGTTTTCAGTCCCGCTGACCTGCTTTTTAAGGAAAGATTATGGCATCAGAGTGTGTATGTAATGAACCAGTATGCGGTTTGCAAATCAACTGACCTAAACAACAAACTTGATCTGAAATTGAGAGATACCTGGAGACTGTGGAATACCGTAGGAGAAAACTGGCAAATGGATATACGACGATGGATAGAAGGTGGGTTTGCGATTCGAATGAAAAATTTTGTGCACAAGAAAGGAATCTTGCGGGAAATATCTGCTATGCCGGAACAAGGATTCAGCTATCCTATTCCACTAAACATGTGGAGTGCTTTGGGATTTTGCTGCATTGGCATACTTGTGATGGAATCACTCTTGGGTCTTGCGATTTTATGTTGCCTTATTCGGTCTGGAGGGCCACAAATCAGTAAAGGTTTCTTCCGTATGTACGAAAGTTTACATAAATTTGTCAGAAATATTTGCACTACTAGCACTGAAGTGGAAGAGTATTAAAAGCACATTTCATCCACAGTAACTGTAAGAATATAAAATATCTCCGCTCAATTATTTTTAGTAAATTGTAAAATATAATGCGTATACTACACATGCTCGTAGTAGCTTGTATTACATAAATCAAGCGTAGTGTTAAACTTGATTACATGTTATACAAATATTTAATAAACTCATACATGGTAAGTATCATTCACTGCCGTGGGTTGTGAGCAATGCAATTCCATAATGATTTTGGGTTATGACATTCTATGCCAAAAAGATACTACGTGAATATATACAGATCATATGCAGTGTAAATAAATTTCGACCAAACACAGATCATATGGCACAAGTGGACTCAAAATTTCAAAGCCACATTGTACATTGTTCAATGCCTGCTGTACAGTAAGCGGGTTTCAGATATTGCAAAATGTGTCCTTGCTATTCCGTCAAGGTTGTTTTCAATTGCTAACATACAATAGCCCATTCAATAATTGTTTTACCAATGCCAACGTATTAGCACCCAACTTGATAAATACAACGGCTCATTATCTTAATTAGGACATCATATAATGCCAACCACTATCCCAACTTTAAAAATCGTAACGATTTAGTTAGCATGAGCAAAGCATATTACACGATTATTTGAAAATTATATCCAGAGACGAACAAAATGAAACGACTAGGTGTAACGTTGAAAGGAACCATGTCCCTGCTGGTGACGTTGACGAGCCTGCTGTTCTGTTTACAGGTACTCAACATATATACAAAACGTTATATAAATAGTTAATTGCTTGTTTTCTAAGAGGTTGTCGTAAACGGTACGTTATGGTTTTCCAGCTTTCTGACGGCCTGTTTGTGCACAGCGACATGAAATTCTATGAGTGCCAAGAAGGCTGGGTTAAGAAACTGCCCGAGAATTACAACGAGTTCATGGCTGAATGTGACAAGGATAAGAGTGCTCCGGTTGAGGTTAGTCGTATCCTGGGTTTTGAGTATATAAGTGTAGTGTATATTAAATATAATACAATGGGGAACTCGGAGGTTAGAAATATATTTTATACAGTGTCGAAAGCATTGCCTGGCCAGGAAGATGGGTCTGATTCTTGACGGGAAAATGTGGCTGTTCAAGTTGGCTGACGTGTTAGGCCATCTGTTCCCTGGGCAACCGGGCAAGGATTCCGTTGACAAGATGACAGACGTCATTATGGAATGCTCCGATCGTCACTATAAATGTAATACACGAAACCAGTTACTATATATATTTGCCATACACAAATTTGTGTGCAGAAACATTTACCAAGCCATTATGAAATCTTGCAGCAAATGGCCCCATGACCCCATATCGCTGCTACCGAGAAAAGAAAATGTGGGGCTGCATTCTTAAGGCCGCCGAGGTAAAAAACACAATAGTGCCGTGCTTTCAACAGCATAAATGTCAATGCATTCATAATTGTAACTATAAACTCGTATACCATGAACACATTTAGGCAATCTGTGACGAGAACGAGAAACGTTATCAGGAGAAGGTGAAGGAGCATCGTAATCACAAGGACGCAATTGTTGGTAATGGAACTCATGGAGAAAAAATGAAAGGTCGACAAATAGTTTTGGAGGACACCTGGTGAAACTAAAGAAATAACTTTATTTCCATACAATCTAATACTATATCTGTGCAAACAAAAAGGCAAATATCACCAATGTAGAAAGGAGGGTTTCCTAAAATTGTCATATAAAAATGATTCTGCTTACAACCAAGAAGAGGACTAGACTTGTTAAGATGTAATTGGCTGATATATTATGTCAGATAACATTGTTTCAATGGTTTGTACCTGTGTTTCCAAAGAACAATGATAATTTCCATAAATCAAAAATGATTTGCTGTTGAACCTGAGTATTCCAATGACCATCAGAGCGTCATAATTTCACGTCACATTTCATGTCATCTTTCACACCAGGCCCAAGGAGCATAAACCCATCTCACCAAAGTTGAAACTGTCAATTATCTGATAATTTTAATAAGGCAGACAATTGCTCGTCAATGAAATATCAAAGTTTTAACTAATATTTTGATTTTGGTTTGATTTTGCGTGTAGCCAATGTAAAACTATTTTTGCTTCATTCTTTTCATGGGCGAATCCGGCGTACCATAATATTAGTTCCAAATTTGTAACGACACTATCCACATTTTTAAAAGACATAAATAACCGTGCCAATTGTATAACCAATTCCAGATGAAATGCTGATTTTTTTTATAAAAATGATTATATGTGCAAATGAGTCGTAATATGTGATTTCGGCATCAATTTTATGCAGAACCCGGCTCTAGTTACCGTCAACAAATGCTTTTAATTTTTGTAATAAAGGCGGAATTAGAAAATTTAGTTCCCTCAATTCGTTATATATATTTATGTAAAAAACATTAACTAGAGTTATCATTTGCCAGATTAGAATTCCATTACTTGAAAATAATGAAAAATATATAATGTATGGAATACCCTTACACCAATCCATTAAAATATGGCTAAAGTCATGACGACTTCCAGAAGCCTTTAATTTAAAAATGTGATTAAATAAATCCAATTAAGCATACGTATCTCGAAACCTGTTGGACAGTAAAGGAGAGTCTTATTCTTGTCCATCCTCATGCATACATATCATATTGGATTTCAAGTCATATTTTTGTTCACTTCCGGGAGCTTTGTAACTTACATGTTTGACTAAACAAGATACTTCCACCTGCGCAAATTGAGTCAGTATGCGGATGGCATCAACGCTTGCTAAACCATTCAGTGGAAACCTAAACATAGGACTGTGTCAACATGGGACGCGCTCGTGTTCGCATATTGGTTCACCCAGGCAAGGAAAGTTGGCAATCTGCACTGGTTAGATTTTGGCGAATTGGAGAAGCTATCCGTGTGCTTCCAATCAAATACGATGACAATTTGGAGCGACTCCAAAACACTTCCTGGTGTACACGCCAAATTCTGTGGTGGATACTCTATCTCGCATATACTCTGGACGTTTTCTACTTGATTTACGTCAGTCCAACTGTTTCCATCACAACTGTGCCTGTGGACGAGTTTATGAATTTCTACAACCACTTGATATCTCGTGCCGCCGGAAGTCTTTACGTCCTACTGTTCATCATCGACAAAGACGCTATTCCCGAATGTTGCAACTACTTAAGAAACTATTCCCGATATCACAAAGTCAAATCTCACTCGGAGATAATCTTCTCTCGGTTTTTGTCTGCTGTTGTTTCGTTCGTTTTCTTTCAGCCAGTTGTCCCACTTTTCCTTCATCTGCAGTCACGACATAGCGCCCGATATTGGCCTTCGAGACTCCTAAGCCGTTACGTATACGATAACATGGCCTGTGCCATACTTTATGCATTAATTGATTTTCTGTTCTCCTTGTTTAATATTTTCGGAATTACATTTGTCGTCTCCCCTGGTGTTTGCTACTACTTCCTAGCAAACTCTTGGATTTCTAGTCTCTGGTAAGTACAATCGTTTAAAATTGTTTGTACATTTTAATGTATCTTTTTTAAATTTCGTAACATGACATGTAATCTACCACGCTTTAGTGACGAAGTCAATCAAAACGTTTGGACATTTTCACAAGCTGCTCACCAGTACCGGAAACATCTGATTATGAATAAAGTCCTAAATTGTGCATACGCACAGCTGATATTCCCAATTACCGTTGGCGGTGCACTACATGGGATTACGTTTGGATCCGGTTGCCTTATTGCGTTTTACGACCGATTTCCGGTTATTCTGCTTCTCAACATGGCAATCGTTACAGCCATATTTCTTGTTTGTATAAGGTGTGTTTTGATGGGCGGCGCCAAACTCAGAGACGAGTCAATCCAAATTAAGCGTCTACTGATTCAGGGCTACGGGAGAAAGGTGAGCGGTAACGCCACATTTCAGGCCGGATACAAGAGAAGGTTGAGGATTCTACAGGGATGCACTGATTTGCAGTTGCGTGTGCTGAGTGCGTATGCGAAATCGGAATCCTTTGCTCAGTTTGTAGACAAGGCACTTGGGCAAACAGTGGATTTCTTAATTGCTACAAGAATGTTCCATTAAGATGGTTATATATCGTAAAATAATCTCAGATCGTATTGAAATATGTACCATGCTAAATCTTTACTCATTATCCCTATTAATATCACTGTTTTTATACTACCTATTTAACCATTATGTCTTTCACAATCAATAATAAATGAATATCCAGCTGCTTAAGATATAATATCATTATTAATGTACTAATATATGCATAGGTAATTGCATATATACCTAAGTTCGAAGCGTCCATAAAATAAATATCGATTTCCGACGCAAAAAGTTCTGCTTGAAACCTGTTTTTGTACGAACAATATAATCAATGTGTTTTATAGATTGTATTACAGATTAAGTTTCACTGTCATATATTTTCCCATGTCACCATTTTCCCGATCATAATGGACTGTTATTGACTTGATGTAAGTAAGTATATCAACATATAATTGAAAATTAAATTAAAGGATGTTGAGAAAAACACGATACAATAATCGTATTAAGCTGCCTTAGGGCTGTAGTTGAGTTGTCATGATTTCATAACGTATTTAATTGAAGGCTAAATTGGTTTTCTTGGAACCTACTTACAACAACTTTGAATAACAACTTATATCACCTTTTGAGCGGCCTAATTATGCAAGTTAATAGAGTATAACAGTACTCATAGCTGGATACTTGGATATTGGTTGTATTACGTTCTGAATATCCAGCGATGGCTCATTTTTAAATGTGGAAAATAACCAGCTCGCGACATATTGAAGTACTTTGCATCATTTATGTGTGTGTCGCTTGAAATCCCAGGGATTTAATATTTACACTTTCGGTATATGGGAAGTTCAGGCTTGAGTGCCCTTCCATCTAATACAAGAAACTTTTGTACAAATCATATCAATAGTTTATACAAATATGATACGCTATCCAGTAAAAATTCTGGTTCACCCTTGCAAAGAAAGTCGGGAGTGCGCGCTAATTCGGTTCTGGAGGTTTGGCGAATTAGTCAACGCTCTCCCGTTCCAATACGATCATGAGTCGAAATGCCTGAAAGTCAGTCATTTTACTCGCCATGCCCTTTGGTGGTTGGTTTACCTTTTATATACCCTGGATATTGTATATTTATTTTACATATGTCCAATCGTCACACCCGCAACCGTTCCAGAAGAAGAGTTCATGAACTTCTACATCCATTTCATTACTCGCACGGGCGGTGGTATCGTCGTGTTTCTTGTTGCGATAAATAAGGACGCTGTCCCCGAGTGTTACAATTTCTTGATAAAATTTTACAAAACCCACTACGTAAATGCCCGATTGGATAAAAAATTCTCTCGACTCATGTCAACCGCTGTAACGTTTGCATTATTCAACCTATTTTTCCGCTTGTCCTTCACTTGCAGGCCCGGCACAGCGCACGATACAGACCATCCCAACTACTTCCACGGCGTCTGTACGACAGCTTTGCTTTTGCAGCATTTTATGCACTTGTTGATTTAATATTTTCTTGGCTTGATATGATGGGTGTCACTTTTGCTGGAGCCAGTGTAGTTTGTTATTACTTCTTTGCAAAATGTTGGATTTCTGACTTAAGGTGAGAACCTAGAAACATTCATGTATTTTTTAAAGGCACGTATTTTTTCGACACTAAAAAGTACTCGTTTTCCACTAGAAAATCCTCGCGAAATTATACAAATGAAACGAATAGTACTTATTCAACATTAAGTATTTTTTAAGTGGAGCATTAAGTATTCCCAGTTAATTTATTCATTATAAAGTTTTGGCTATCAACAAACACAATTGATACTACAATTACATTACTAATTAATTTTTTTCGATAGTCTGCGAAGCTTTAATCGTTGAAGATTAGGTACCCCATGAGAAGGCATGCCGCAAGCAGCAATAACGTGTCAAAACAATGGATTCGTCAATACTCATTCCAAATTCACTTTCAAATCCGTTGTTAATAGAATCCGCGCAGTCTGCAACAAGACACGTAGTGTGGCATTCTTGCACGGTGTCTATTTCAACTTCCACCTTTAAGCCGGAGAATTGGAATTTGGCATCCGCCGCAGTTTCAGATCCGCAGACAGCAAGGCCCGACTGACGGAATGACCTGTATTTGTCAGTAACTTCTCCTATTAGAATGGGGTATCCCTGATGTACCAGTTTGTACGTAGCATCAGCATGCATATGCCTGAAAAACAGTGCAATTTTTAACAATTTAGCCCTAGAGATGAATAACCGCATGTGATCATGCTTGCTACTTCCATCACCAATATAAAACTCAACAACGAAATGTTTGTCAAGATTTTCTATAATAGAGGCGTTATTTTCAGTCCACGCATACTTATCACCATTTCAAAGTCACTCGCTCCAAATTAGTGTCACTGCTAGCCGTTGTGTCGCTCAGAGTGGTAAGTAATAATTGAACTGCCATAAAAGGGATTGATAAATGTCTGAGTATATAGCAAGAATTATTACCATTCTCAAAAAATACTTAAATTTTACGCAAAGTACTTATTCTACTCTATAAAAATACTTAATGTACATTAAGTACTATTTTTTCATTTTTATAATTTTGCGAGTATTTTCTAGTGGAGAATAAGCATTCCTACTAGGGATAAAAATATTATGCCTTTTTTAAATTCATAATTATAGGATTGTCTAACCGATTTATTTACCATGTTTCAGAGATAACATCGATCATCGTCGTTTGACATTTTCTGTCGCAGTGTGGCAATACCGAAAACAACTTATTCTGAACAAACTTTTTAACCTCACATTTTCGCAACTAATAATGCCAACTTGCATTGCCTGTTCATTGGTAGTTATTTCAATTGACATGGGATCCATTATCGGACCATACATTTTGCTGCCGCATCCAGTTATTCTTAACTGTTCATTAGGTTGTATTCTATTGCTCGTTTGCGTTGGATTTGTCTTGACAGGAGGCGGAGAACTTAGAGAACAGTCAGTAGTTGCAAAACGCCTCCTAATGCAAAAATTTTGTAGGGATATCAGCGGCAACCCGTCGCTGAAAATGGGATACAAAAGAAGATGCCGGATTCTTAAGGGATGTCAGGATTTGCAGCTTCGTGTAACCAGCGCCTATGCGACATCTGAATCATTTGCTCACTTTGTCGACCAGGCGCTGGAAAATGCCGTTACATATCTTTTGGCCACCAGAATTTAAAACACGCATATGTGCATTAATTTCGTAGACTGTTACCGATGTCGGTAAAATGTAGATGATGTGGGGTTACTTTTTATATCCAATTCTTTTAATAAGTAATAACGAGATATCAGTTGTAGTTTAGACTGGCTAGGAATAACATGTAAATATATGGTTCCGTACAGCAAAAAATTATGTAGTGTAGTTGCGCTCGAAAATAAGTTACACTACCAATTTTGATTTTAGTTAAGTTAAATATACACGAAATGATCATAATTTAGATGTATATTTCGAACATGATACCCGATTTTGCTCTAAGTGTTCAATTTAAAAGTTAGCTGATGTAACATTTAAAGTATTTACTGTGGATAAAAGCGCTATTGATTTTTGGATTCTCAGCGTCCGATTCAGTAAAACCGGACATCACTTAATTAACAAATACGTATTTGGAATCTGATATACTGTCTAATATCAACAGTGCGTTGTATACCAAATTTGCTTCTTATTCGGACTATACGCCAAAAGTTAACATAATTTCGACATTTTTTTGTCCACTCCGCTTATACTCTTCAAGTAGAGCATGCTTACTAATGGAATATCAGAAGTGGGAACAACCAACGTTTCGCAACGAGAACGTCCTTGGAACTGGTTTTTGGAGGCCGCCAGACTTCCGCTTCCGGTTCCCGACATTCCCCAACATCCAGCAGCTCCACCTCCAGGTTTCATTATTAATTTCATTCATTCATAAAAGTCAATTTGCATTTTCATTCATTAAATACGAGTCATTCACAAAAATTCATTCATAAAAAGTACGTCGATGAGAAATGTAGCATGAAATGTTCAACAAATTACGTGATAACTGAAGTGTGGGTAAAAAATATTTAAATGGAGCCAGTTTAATTTTTATTTACATTGAAACAACATGAGAATTTATTTATTTAATCCATTTATGTAAGCAGATTCATAGATTGAAAAGATAAAAACAAGAAACAAATCAATGATGTGAACAATTAAAATTGCTCTTTACGCTTGCTGAAACAAAAACAAAACATTCTTTTAGACATTGCATATTATTTTTTATTTAACTCTATTATTTTACAATAAAATCACGAGCAAACTTACGAGTAGTGAGCCATAGCACGTCGCCGCTTGACCAGCTCCTCATATGCAACGTTATATTTCTTATACGTCACCGGCCTCTTCCTTTACCCATGCAGCCTTGTTTCTTCGAAATTGTTGATTGTTGAAAGAACGCCTCATAAAGTCCATCACTTCTTTCTCCGTTTGTATCTTGGGAATTTTGAACTACAAACAAAGAAAGACAGAATGTCATGAATATCAAACTTTTAACATCTTTTGACGAAGGAAAAACGAAAAATCTTTTAAATATTTGTGTGAAATCATTTTAAAACATCAACAATACTTTTAAGAATAAAAGACAATCACCTCAAAGGGTGTTTTATGATCCATTTTAGCCTCCTTCTCCAGTTCTTCCCCTGCTGGGGTGGTTCCTTGGACAGTCATGATTTTTTGGACGATCAACTCCTTAATCCTGTATTGGATTTTGTCGGTAGTAGCGTCCTGCGTCTAAGTGGAAAAGTGAATTGGTTAAAAGGAAAATTTGTTGTGTAGAATAAACAAAGAAAGGAAAAGGCGAAACAGTGAAAATGTGAAAAGGAAGAAAAGGAATTTTGAGAGAATCATTGAGGTTGTTGGTTTATTAGGTTTTTTAGTTCATCGCAACCTTGTTGAAATAGGGAAAGACGACAGGCCGAATAACGGCCCCGCCAACGAAACTCTGTAGGAAGAGAGATTGCATGGTGACGGCAAACGGGACATCTCCACATTCGTGGATTATTAGATTATTCCTTTTCTGGCATTATCTTGTTGGTAGAGATGCTACCCAAATCTTCTCTACACCACCGATTCCAACAACCACAACTCGGCGTGGCCCAGCTCCGATTCCGACAGTTCGGGTATAAAAATATGTTGTGAATGAAATGTGAACGAAAATATTACATCTCCATCATCATCATGAATTTTCATTATCTGGCCTTTTTCTTTCTTTCCTTATTTCAGCCTCTCCCTACAAATGCATCAAATATGACTGCAGAGAGTTTACTCTATCTGGTCTTTAATGCGAGTCAACTAGAGTACACTGAAATAGAATGTCTTATACAGAGCGCACCCACCTTCAAATTCAGGCTCCAAGTTGAAACCTTTACTGGAGAATGTAATTATAATTTGCAACAAACGTATTTATGTTTTTGCTTTGAGTTAAGGAAAAAAAGATATAAAGATATAAAGAGAGTTGGATATATCTATTGCAGCCAACTCAAAGGTGCATGCTAGGACAGCGGTGTCTAGAGAAGCAGCTCATGTTATGTTTGGCTTGGACTATGGTGACAACATTCCAGCACCACCTCAATCTTGTCAGGTCATGTAATGAGGAGCTGCCATGAAAATGGAAGGAGAGATGGAAAAGTGCTGATGTTCAGTGTTAATAATAATGTTTGTCGAAGTAATATTTTATACCATACTATTTTTACTATGCTAGTTACTCGTGCTGTTTTAGTTGAAAATGAACATCTTGTCTTGTCTTTATCTTGTTATTGTCTCATTTTAGAGGCAGCTGCCTTTCTCAAAAGATGACTCATTTTTCTTTCTAGTGATGAATAAACTCGTATCAATCCAACTCTAGCTGTACCCTCTCACATAGTCATTTGATTCTGGAATCACAAAAGACTAGGCTGGATTCTCATGATTGTATAGATGAAGACATTATTACTGAGCACGCTTTTTTGCATTCGGAAAAGGGAACTGTGCATGCAAGCATCATGTTTGATCATTTTCTGTTGCATAGTTTTCATAAGAGCGATAATTGAATCACTAAAAAGATTTTTTATTTTAGAACCGAAAGTTTCTACTCTATTTTCTCTCTCATTACTCAGTTACTCTCATTTGTTTCTCATTTTGAATAATTTTCATTAGAGCGATAATGACGTTGTTTGTTTTAGTTATTGTAATAGCGAGCGTGGCTGTTGCACGTGGAAATGTTTGTGAAACTAGAGAAGATGATTGTTTAAAGTGTTTCTCATTAAAAGGCTGTGGGTTTTTTGTAAGTGGTGATAGTGGCTCGTGCCACAAGACAAGCGAAAAGGATAGCAAGCTTCATTTCAAAGCCACCAAGAAAAGCCAGTGTAAAACTGTTGAAACGATGCTGAAAAAAAGGTGACGAGTTAAGCTACACTAACAAACAAAACAAACAGGGACGAAAATGATATGAACTTTCATCACAATTCCTAAATAATCATCATTTTTAACCAATTTCCCATTCAGCAGTGTCCCAACTTTAGCAAGACTGAGCAACAATGGACTGACGGACATGAAGCCTTACCTCATAACGGGAGTAATGAAGTTGTTTCTGAACACGCTAATTAAGTAGCCCATCCACCCATTCATCAAAATGAATGAAATCAAAAGGACGAGACCTGGACTTGAGCAGCATGCTCCTGATTACCTCATCCAGCTAGGAAGCCAGACCAGCCAAGCTTCTGGACGGTCTGATGCTATTTCAGAGCTCCAGTCACCCAAAACTGGGCCTAAAGTCATTATGCAATCAACCAATGACTTTGATGCTGCTGTCATGCCAGTTTACAAGCTTCACTATATACCTAATGTACCTATTCCGGAAGTATCTAATGAGAATGGAACATGTGTCGGACTTATCCAATACCAAGAGCACCAGCTCACTACCTCTGTCTTTGACTGCTCTGTGAGTTTATACTTCATTGAGTAACTACACTGTTCATTTCACTTTTTTAAATCCAGAGTATTTTCTACTTTGTGCTTTTGTTTTAATCAAACAGAAGGACAATAAACTGGTCAAACGCATTGAAAATTCCATTTGTACCAGCTTTTGCCTTTTGTATCGTGCTCGATTGATTACACAAACCACAAATTATTGGAGTTGAATACAATGATATAATTTGCAACTTTTTAAGCTGAAAAGAAGTTTTGCAGACTTTCAAGCGTCTAAGCGTCTCAGAAATCTGAGCAACATCGTTCGTGTTTTTGTATAGTGGTGGTATTGTTACTGCTACGTTTTATATTTCAGCGTCAGACTCAAGTTAATATATGAACTAATAATTACAAAGTTAGCGTTAAAGGAAAAATAAAGACTTTTTATTTGTAAATCAATAAATAGTCTAGTTAAATGTAAGTATGCATTATTATTACGCTATCGGACTGTTCAGGTTAAGTTAAGTACCTAATTATGATTTATGCAACAAGTGTCCCGACAATGTTCAAGGGCACTTGCTTTTTTGTCAATTTGCCATTACCTAAATATAGAGTGTAATTTAAAAGTAAAAAGAGAGAGAGATAGACAGAGTCAGAGAGTATGTTTTTAGTATTGAATTTAGTCACATTACTTGGTGAAGTGTGTTCATCTTTGTCAAACATCTGTCGAGCTAACCTGTAGAATAAATGAACTTTTTAAATAATAATAATAGTTTTTACATTTTGTTCGTGGGATGAATTACGGTAAAAATAAAATAAACGAGTATTGGGAAAGGTGATTTGCAATCATCAGCATAATGTTATGAAAATGGTGTGTTGATAACGTAGTTTTACGCAGTTTCCTTGCACATTTGTCCTAGTTTCTAATTCACATCTTCAGCAATAATATTAACCATCTATGTATACCCATAATAAAATTCCACATTTTTCTTCTTCTTCCACAAAACCACACAATGCACGGTACATTTCTCTACGCTGTCTTTGTTCTACCGTAAAATTACGTTTTGGTCTTGTCGGCTTCTTCTGTCTCAATTTCTTTTGTATGCATGCTGATTAAAACTTAAAACGTATGAAAAAAGAAAGCAAGGCGTTCATCATCTATGATAATGATATGATTAATCTTTATTTTCACATTTGGATCTATTCCAAAATAAACTGATCGATTTAAATAATTCATTGGGAGAGCCGAGAGTCTTTACAGATGCGACATATTCTAAACGTAACGTAAAATTAAATGAAATTGTCAAGATTCGCCTTACCTTATTCAATGTAATCCTTTTAATTTAAGCTTACACGTTCTTCGTTTACTGTATTACGACAAACAACTACTTGTACGTACATCAATTAGCTAAATAATATTACTTGAGATCAGAATACTAGGTTTCCCGAAAGATTCAATTCACATCATGTTTGACACTTTCTTGTCATATAAGAAGACTGATGAGGGGTTTTGTTCCACGAAAAATACCAACTTTCAGAGTCAATTCTCTTCTTGCTAACTTGAATGAATTCTGAGAACGGTGAGATAGAATGAGGAGAATATTCAGCTTCAATTCAAATAAAAAATAACTAATATCATTCCTCTCGATAACAAATTGAATGATCAATAGCTCAAAAACCGACAGACGCAAAATGCCTTGCTTGCCCCAGCAGAAAAGCAGTTTGTATTTATGAAGTTTACAGATGTACTACAAGATAAAAAATGAAACAATATAAACATGGTAATAAAACTCATATTTTTTTAATGCAGGAAAATTTATAATATTGAAATGGAATCTTGGTTTGTGTAGATTCAATTAATTAATATGTAAATATAAAAATGTACCGAAATTCACAAAGTCAGAAGTATAAAGGAGTTATTGGGTAAGGATCGAGCAACACACATCACGAAAATTATCATGATAATCAGTAGATAAATAGCCATTAATATCTGCAACCCTTGAACTTGCTGCTCTGTCTACCTATTTATACAATTTGTAGTAAATAGTCGTAAATTGGATGCATAGTCAAATTGTAATACGGTAATGCAGATAATGTCATTTCAGTCCTTGAAGTAATTATTTTCCAGTTATGTTCCCTTTACGAATTAACGCACAATTGAAATCACGTCCATACACCAAACAATGAGCAGAAAGAAATATGAACTGGAGAATCCATTTAGAATACAGATACAGACAAAGTGTCCAGGCCTTAAGAAGTACCAATTACGCCAATCTTACATTGATCCTATTTGTCCATCCTTTCTTCCGCGCATATAGATACTGTGTTCTCACATTATACAAATCCACTACAAGAGTAAATTTCCAGTCACATTTGTCTGTCATTGGTCACACAACCGCCTGAATTGCGGAAACAAGCACAGCTATGATTATAAAACTTCCGTAAATAAAACTAGGCATAGTTGCTCTGCCGTTCACGCAAACCTAAGCGACGGCCACCGTCAGGATACATATGGTCGGCATTGCTTGCAGCGTGACTCTTTTAGTTATTGGTTCCAGGATTTGGAATACAATTCTCGCCTTTACGTAAAACTCTTAAAATACTTTGAAATTAGGAGACCGTCTTTAAAAATATCGGGACTGTAGGCACATTTTGTTGAAGTGCTCGGCAATGATTTACGTAATAGTTGTAAAAAATGCCATCCAACACGCAAATAATGGCGTGAGCCACAAAATTAAAAAGATTCGTACTGCATGCAGCAAACATTTCGCGCATTGGACTATAATGTGGGTCCACTACCAATTCTGCGATCACAAAATAAAAATGGTACGTATTTACAAACATGCAGAGAGGTATGGTGAATAGTGGACACATTCACATAAAAAATATACCAAGCAAGCCAATATTCTAGATACGGCACCCGGTAAACCTTTAGACGGACCACCGCGGCTCTCAATTCGTAACGTATGTGGTTCTGGAATTTTCGAAATATAACTCACTCACACTTGGTGTTAAGAATGAATATATTTAAAAAATACATACCATCTGTTTCCATTTTCTCTGATAATTCGACAAGCTCGTTTACTCGGGTAACAAATTCTTTACGTTGCATTGTATAAAGCATAGCAGGATATCCGGAAAACATGAAAAATGAGGAGGCCAAGCTTATAATGATGCCCTGGACTATTGAAACATCTTGGTGACGGCGATTGTATTCGTATCGAGCTACCGCAATGTGAGCACCCATTCCCCTGACCCAAACTAGAAACATTTGGGAAACCCAAGGAAACCACCGAATTGATGACTTCTGCAATTTTAGAGTGGCGCCGTCTTGATTAAATTCAAATGGCATCGGTTATAAGCAATAGAATAATAGGCGATCCTATAGCCTTATCGATGTCAATTGTTGCTCCGTGATTGCCATATTGTGGTTCAAATGAATATTGATAACATAACGTTGAAGATATAGCACACAAATATTGTTTGTTATTAGCATATGTGCAGCATTAAAGTACACTGTGCCGTCAACGATAGCTGCTGATAACATTCGACAATGCGTTGCATACGAGATACCGTCATTTGCGTTTTAGATAGAAATACACCAGGGCCTACGATAAAAAAGGGTTAGAACTGGCTGTATTTATCTTGCATGTATTTCATTTTGGGAAATAAAATATGTAGATGAAACGTTTCTGACAGGTGAAGCCCAAAAAAATTCAAGGACTTTTATAATCAGCGAACAACGCAGTCCAAGAAGACGGCATTGCAAGTATTTCCCGACCCTACATTTAATTTTAACCCGTTAATACTTTTTCGTGAAATTAATTTAAGGACTACACACTCAGTTGTAGTTGGGATGCCACACATTCCCCATCTTGATGGACTCTTTTCAAGCATCCGACTTATGGCTTGATGTACATATGTATATGAATATAACAAAAACTAACAATTAAGTAATCTCAGTTAAATTAATTAATTTAGAAAAGATGACTATACAATCAATTAGTAAAGTTGCGTAAGCATAATAGCTCAGTAATGTCCATTTAAATTCAGGCTAAATTAATTTTCTAGGGACATACGTATACTATATGAACATTTTTAGCAAAAATTATGCAAATACATACAGGTATGTGGATATATTATTCAAAGCTGGATAAATGGATTTTGGCTGTAATAGGTTTTGAATATCCATTTATAGCTGAATGTTGGTTGGATAGGTATTACGGCACTTTCACATTTATACCTTTTATATTTGGAAATCCGAAACGTATTGCTTTGGGAGTTCCCTCCTGTGAAGGTTATAAGAATGTCGGTTCTCCAGGCAATTGGAATAATGTTTCTAAAGCGTATGTTCAAAGTATATGAAAAAAATATAAAATTTCCTCCAAAGATCCTGGCGCATCCTGGCAAGGAAAGCTGGATGTGCGCCTTAATACGGTTTTGGAGATTTGGCGAATTTATGAACGCCCTTCCATACCAATATGATCAATACCAATATGATCACTCATTCGAACGTCTGAAAGTCAGTAATTTCCCACGAAGTGCTCTTTGGCTGTTACTTTATTTTCTCTTTACTGCAGATATTGTGTACTTGTTTCACATATGCCCCAAAGTTACACTCGCAACAGTTTCCGAGGAAGAATTCATTCATTCATGCAGAAAAAAAATAAATGGGGACAATCAATTACTTACTCCCACCTCCATATTATATCTCTCAATCTCTCGATCACAACAACATGTTTTCCCAAAATTGTATCCGACTTTAGTGCGCCTGTATTGAATTTTCATTGAGTGGAGAGGCAGGTGATTTCAATCAATGAACTGGCGTCCCAGATACGACAAGTGGCAATTTTGTGATCACGTATTAGTATGTCATCACTTTACGTTATCAGGTTTGAAAATTAAAACTTGAAAGCTCTGAGCTACGTAAATTGTACTAATGTATTATATTTTGATTGATACAATTGTCTACAATAATTTGAAATACGATGTCCACATGAAGGTATGTTATCATCAAGTGCAACACATATTTACATTTATTTCTGCAATGACATTAGATTGTTGGTACCTAGAACATATCAAGGAGAAGAACCAGCTGCTGTTCGTACTTTTTTAACGTCAGCTCCAGTGGTAATTGGCAATACATCCCAATAATGTGTATGTCCTTAAAAGTGCTCTTCCTGCTGAGACGTGAAATTAATAATCTAGCCGTTTACCCGTGGTCGATACCATAGAAATTGTACCAGTCCGGGGTTGTTCAAACTATTTTATGTAATTGTTCTTGGCCCCCTTAGCGTTCGTGGAATATATACAATTGCTAAAATTATGGTAACTTTTGTAATTTGGTTGTTCCATGCATTCCCTACAAATTGCTAGAAATTTCCGTAATGGCTATTGCGGAGTGCTTCGTCTGAACAGCATTAAGTTCTCCCGTATCGGTTTCGTGATATTCAATTATTACTATGTTATAAATAGAACTCCATATAACAATAGAACACATCATCCTGTAAATTGTTTGTGGATAATGAATGGTACGTCGATAATGCTTAAATGTCTAATGTTATGACTAAAATACGTACAACTTAGAACACACTTTAAAATGATATGGATATGCAAAAATAATAATCCTTCTCTATCATCTTCTCCTCGAAAAAATACTCTAGTGTAAAATACATACTATTTTTATTTTTATAATTTCGGTAGCAGATGTTAGTGGCAGACAAACATTTCAACTTGGTAGACTAAATACATGTCTATGCAAAATTCCAAGTAGTTTAAGACCAGCAATACATGGTATGCAACACCGGGAGTCGCCCGAAATACATTAGCAAAATTTTATTCCATTACAACGATGTTATTATCCAACCACTTAAGTTTTTTCTGGCTTTCGTTTACCGAATGTCAACGTACTTCGTAACGTAGGCAATCAAAGGTAATTTAGTTACTCCCATTATGGAATGCGCAATCTAAAGTCGGGACATAATTTAGTTTAGTTAAGTTACCAATACCAATTTCTTTCACTTACGCAACATAGCGAACCCTAATATGCGAGTACATTGCTTCGAAAGGAACGAAGCAGAATTTCAACGATACCAAGAGGGGAAAATACGGTCATACATTCAGATATCTTTGCCGAAAAATGTATACTGATTTCATAGCGACATGGTTCCTGCGACTCCTGGAATTTACAGCCGTACTTGGTTTCCTCCCATTTCGATGGGATCGTAAGCGTGGCAAAGTACGTGTTCCCTTTTGGAGTTACGCAAGATTTATTCACAATTGGTCCTGGTGCGTAGCGTATGCAATGGTCACCCTCCCAACCCACATATATATCATGCACACTTCTCATAAGTCCCAAAATTTGACGTTCACTCTTATTATTCTAACCGGAGCATTAACCGCTTCTGTATTGTTCGGTGTGGTTGTTGTCCATGCCACCGGTTTGTGTCAAATAATTAACGCCTTTTGGAAGTTCCTTGATGATTTCGCTGAAACGTACAAGTTCAACAATGGCGTTAGAAATGATACGAGATCTAATGCGGCCATCACGCTTATTCTACTTTGGACATATGTAATTTGTGTCTCTGTTGGACTGCTCACCGCTCTTGACTCGATCGTTAGACCACAAGCACCGGCATACTTGCTATTCAGTATTGACCCTAGATTTCTAACCTGGTCAGTCATTTTCGCTGCAAGTTGTTGGTATGCCAATTTTGCTGTCGGGGTTTTATCCGCGCTGGGAGTATGTGGATATTTCCTGATTGTATTCTTTGTCTACTCGCTGAGAATCATACGTGACGAAATTAGAATTGGGAACAGCTGGTACAGAACGGATAACAGTCTACGAGAAAACCCGTCCAATTTGACTTCAGCTTGGCGTTCGGTCGAAATTCTGGTCAAGATGGCTAATGGCGAGTTAATGTTTATGGTCGTATACGTTCACGCACTTTGCACAATTGCCATTGTGGTTGCGGTAGTTACGCTATCATATCAAGGAAGCTTGTCAGGATTTATCGGAACCGTCTTTACTATTGGCGTGATACTCCTGGTCCTCTGTTTCTTCTCGTTTTTCCTAATCGTCGCGGGAATGCTACATAAAGGAAGTGAAGATACGTTGAACTCTTGGAGGCTGGAATGCTGGAGCAGAAGAGTGGATAGGATGTACATTCAGAAGGTGAAGTTGTCATGTTCTCCGCTGAGTATCGGTGATGGAGGCCGATATATAATCAGACCGATTTCTGCGTTTACCTTTATTAATGGTATTAGCCAATATTCATTCAATACACTAATTACCATTTCCCAGATATGAGTAAAGGGATTTACTAAACTATACTTCGAAACGGTTAAATCATTATCATTGTTCCATTGTTGTAATGACTCATAATTTACATATGTACACACAAATAAAAACTAACAATAAACGCTTGAAGTCACAAACATACACATTCGACTGGAGAATTTAAATAATTGATTGGCTTCATGTAACCATGTATTTAATGATCAGTAACGTGGGAGTATCCCACTAATAAATATTACTTTTCAAGTATAAAGTTTCAACTAGATTGTTGGCATACTGGCTAAAATTTAGCGAAATCTGTCAATTAAACCAAATGATCTTTTGGCAACACGCACTGGTGAATAGGACCAGCACAACTGTATATGCCATTTGCGTTCTATAATAGTGGTCAGTGTCACGTGTGAAAAATGATATCCGAGTATATTCAGAGCTCGGGCAGAAGTCGCGTGAATATTTGCCAATTGAGTAAGCTATTCATGTAAGTCACAAATATATGAGTGCAATTATGCCCACAGAATTGACACGAAAGTGCAATTCTGACCTCGGTAATGGTACCGCAAGTAATCATTTTGCCAATCCAATGGTGGTCCATCGATCCTGGGGCCAGAATAATTGATGCATTTCAAATCATCATCCAAGAGTAGATTACAAACACCTAAATGACTAATAAACAAGTATTGTGCGTTTATTCGGTGACAACACATCCTGACATAAATATAAATAAAAATTCCATGATATTTCTGAATTTCTTTGAAAAAAATGAAAAATATATACCAGGTACCAGGTACTTTTTGAGCAATTAATTTGTCAATCATTAATACCAGCAATAGCAGCAACCTATTAATTCACATAACTTGTAGAATGCTCCGCCATGTGAATCCAATTTATCAGAAAATTGAGCATGTTTTCTGATTATTGCAATACTTTTTTCATGCAGTTTGCTGGTTTCATCGAATTATTGCTGATTTTTTAAATATTCCAGAAGGACGAATACGCCCTCTTGGAGGGCTAGACTTATTATACTTGCCAGGGAATTATTAATTACTTTAACTTCTTTGTCCAACAATGTACTTTGACAAATAAATCATACAGAAGTTGAATTAGCGTATCAAGAAGCTGACGTTTATTGTATGGACACATTGTCCAACTTGCGGCCTACGGTAGAATCATCATTAATTCAGATTTAGTATATGCTTACAAAGAAACCTATTTGATAAGTAAAAAATTTACTGTAAGATCATTCGCAAAATTTATAAGATTTAGTGAGGTGGATCGGTCGACAAAGTTGACAGATCCAAGGCCAACTTTTATGTGTGGACAGGACCAAAAATACCGTTCTCGCCATTTTAGTTCCACCTTTCTCATTATATGTGTTAAAGAACAATATGATCTGAGATTTCTCAGAACTTGGCTAGATGTTGAATATATGTTGGATTGTGCACCCAACATTCCAATCAGCGCTGAAAAGGAGCAAGTTACTTGCATTAGCAGAAACAATATGGGCATCAAATTGTTACCATTCAACTCCATTTGTACCAGCGCAGACACCGAAGCTGCTTGAACTGTAACGGCCAGTACTGCTACTGTCACCATGATTCCCCACCTGGCAAACTCATTCAGGAGTATGAACATGACTTGAAATTGTCGATAGAGTAGATACTTTTTGTAATTTGTTGGGTCATCTTCTATAGCTACTTGATATCGTAAAATAAGATGACGGAAGCTGAGGGAAGAGATAACTGCAATACCGGCGTAGACAAATGGTAACACGTTGACGGCAAATTGGCACAGAGCTGCGGACAAGCTGAAAATACAAAACTTGTAGACTATTTGGAACGAAGAGAACTCCGAGGGCAAACACAGTCCCGATTTGTCACATTCAAGAAGTAGCCAGTAACCGATCAATGACGGCATACAAGGAGACTTCCAGTGCAATCCGAATAGTACAACGTAAACAATCGATGTAGCCACCGGTACAAGTACGTAGGCGAATAGGACGTTAAGTTTTTCGAGACTGGATAGTTTTCTGTCTATCTCAAAATTTAATTTTCTCCTCAGATACATGTGGCCATTTATGTACAGGACAATCACGTCAACATAATTGTGAACAAGTACCAGACATGACAATGCAATTGTATCATCCACGATAACTGCCGACACAACCATCTTGTCGAGAAGACAGCTCTCCTCTGACGAAGCACTGATGGTTTGCAATATCTGCGTAAGTAGATATATGAAGAAAACATATGACCCCAATTTGAAATTACGCCTTCTGGACTCCCAGTTGACGTGAAGTGTTAGTGTGTTAGTTTTTCCGTTCCATCGAAAAATGTCCCTGGTTGAAATGTTAGCCAAGCGACAAAGGAACCCGAATAGGGTTGTATGGCTACAAATTTCCATGGTGATGCCTAGAGCTAAATCTAATGTTAAATACTTCGTTATAAATGCCTGCCGCATCTAGCAATGTACTTATACTAAAGCCTGGTCACAAGGTAAATGCAAAGTAAGAGGTATGCCCTTCGTAGCTCCAGAACATAAAGCATGTTCGTCTCGTTTTATTAATTTCTTCTTATTTATTCATAAACAATTAAATTTAAATTAAAAGACAATATACGTGTCTCGATTGAAATGGTTTTTGTAATAGAAAAATTAAATGGTTACCGTTTTGAATGTGTAACGAATGTGGATGGAATTGAAGTGAAGTGAAGGATATATACTGACGTCAAATGAGCAATCAAATAGTTCATAACGACGGCCAATTCAATTTATTATCAGTTGCATCTACATCGTTCCAATACCACCAAATAAAAGCAAACACACGCGCAAACTTGCTTCCTGTATTGGATTATGTGTCATTACTGTGATACGGTTATTTATTTAATTAATTTAATTGGCAATGTCAGTTAATACGAACTGGAATAAACAGTTACTCTGCAGATTGGGAAAATCATACCAATAATTTTGATTATCAAACCGAGTACAAACAGCCACACATATTATTATTTATATCTAACATCATATTTAAAAAATCGTGTATTCGTGTCGTTTACGTAGTAGACAAAATGGATTTAGTTTTGAATGTATTTCGTGCAATTGAGATTGATAACATGTTGTGCTTCGATATACATGATATATTTGTCTGTTTATATTCACGGTGTCAACAAAGATTCGTATTACGTGGGACTAGCCATGGGTGAAATATATATAGAACAACATACTCGTACACACTGATTATATCTCATGTATAATATCAGCCATTTATGTCTTCTGGATCAAAAATGTAATTTAGAAGGCATTGCTTAAGATAATAGGTTCATATATTTAAATATGTCTAGCCGCTTCACAGGTGAAATCATGTTGCCACTCATATCCTATTGTTTCTTAACCACGTAATAACCATATATTACCTCTACGAGAGAGTTCATAATATTTTATGCTTCCGCATGTAACTAATGCATGCAGTCACCACTAGCAAATCGATATTACTTTAAAATTATGAATAATGTTTAGTCGAACTTTTTCGACTTTTATATCGGAAGTTATGTTTAAGTATTTTGTTAGGATGTATGCATATTCCTTGTAACTGCATAATCAATGATGGTGGTCAATACCCATTCAACACTCTAATTACAACTTCACTAATATTGAAGATAGTGAAATTAATACTTCATGTTATGTAGATGCCTAGTTTTTAATTTTGTATTATGTCGCATCAGGTTTGGTAACCGCTTAATAACACTCTTTATGACATGATGTACTCCTTGGATAACAATAGGCGTACATCTTCTCATATGGCAAAGTATGATATTCCACGTCTCATAAATAAAGGAAAGTGTCGATATGGCAAGGAGCACCAAATGTACATAAAATACCACAACAATGTTGTCGTGTACTCTAAGAGCTTGCGCTTCTTCAGTATGTTGTGCAGCG